>RJWJ010008326.1:0-53894 GCA_004363605.1 Indri indri | reverse complement strand
GGGGGCAAGGGCAACATACGTAACCTAAATATCTGTACCCCTATAATATGCTGAAATAAAAAAAATAGAAAAGAAAATGAAAAGAGAAGCCACAGTTTGGGAGAAAATCTTTGCAAAACAGATATCTGATTAAGGTGTGGTATCCAAAATACATAAAGAATTCTTTAAATTCTACAATAAGAAAATAAAAAAAACAATTTAAAAATAAACAAAAGACCTGAATAGATACCTCGCCAGAGAAGATATACAGGTGGCAACTAAACATATGAAAAGGTGCTCTACATTGTATGTGATTAGGGAATTGCAAATTACAGTAGCAATGAGGTGCCACTACACACCCATGAGAATGGCTAAAATCCCAAACACTGACAAGACCAAATGCCTGAGAAGATAATGGAATGAACTCCTGTTCATTGCTGGTGGGAATACGAAATGGCACAGCCACTTTGGAAGATAGTTTGGCAGTTTCTTACAAAAGTAAACATACTCTAAGAACATGATCCAGCAACTTAACTCTTCATTATTTACCCTTGAATTGAAAACTTAAGTCCACACAAAAAACTATACAGAAACGTTGAGAGCAGTTTTAATTATAAATGCAGAAACTTGGAAGCAACTGAGATGTCCTTCGTTAGGTGAATGGATAAATAAACTGTGATATATCCACACAATGGATTATTCAGCTCTAAAAATAAGTGAGATATCAAGTCATGAGAAGACTTATAGGAACCTTATATGTATACTGCTAAGTAAAAGACACCAATCTGCAACGGTTACATACTGTATGATTCCTATCATATGACATACTGGAAATTTCAAAACACAGTAAAAAGAAAGATCAGTGGTTGTTAGGATTTTGTAGAAGAGAGAACTTCATTGACTGCAAGGGGCCATGAAACTATTCTGCATGGTGATGTTGTAATGGCGGATACATGTTGTTATACATTTGTCAAACTCATAGAATGTGAAACACAAAGAGTGAATCCTAATGTAAACTATGAACTTTACTTAATAATACTGTTTCAATATTGACTTATCAATTATAACAAATGTACCATATTTAAAAGACATTAATAATAGGGAAAACTGCATGGGGGGTGGGGAGAAAGGCAGTAAGAGATCTCTCTGTACTTTCTACTCACTTTCTCTCTAAAGTAAAAGTGCTCTAAAAGTTAAAATCTACAATAGTTTTTAAATTCAACTTTAAACATAAGGAACGGCTTTAACATAGACTTCAATAAAACAATCATTTATATAATATAAATGAATCGCATCTTATTTTTGATAGCAGAGAAACAGAATATTGAACGGATAATTTGGTTAAGAACAGTAAAGACCACAATTTCTGTCACTATGTTCAACAACCCAGTTTAATCTCCTATAAAATTTTTCACTGAAATAGAGATGGGATTTCTACATTAATTCCTCTTTACCCAATGCCAGACTCACAGGATGGAAGTTTAAGACAGAATAACCAGATCTATTGTCTATTTTTACAGCACCAGAAAGCCATGAGACAGGAACTAAAACAGCACAGAATGAATCCAAACATAAAAGACAGTAAAAATCCCCAATATCAGCCATGATCTCAGCTTCAGGCACAGTGTTAGTGACCTACCATCATCATCCTCTCGTTTTCTACTTCGTTGAGTAACTCAGCAAATTCCTTGAAGGACTCAGCTGGAAGGAGAGAATAAAAGGTAAACCAAATTAATCACGGTACTTGATAGACAAGTGGACAGCAATATGTGCAACAAGAAGTAGGGACCAATGCCCAAAGCCCACATGGCCACTAGAGGAAGGCATCAAATCTAAGGCCAACATAATAATGTGTTCCGTACCTGTTGAATGTTTCTTTTTTTTCTTTTCTTTCCCTTTTTGCTAATCCCCAAACTCGAAGAGTTCTTTCATAGCTAATATTTTATTTAATTCTTACAGCCACTCTCAGGAGTTCCTAGGACTTCTCTCATTTCACAAATAAGCAAAAAGATTAGGGAACAAGCAATAGGTTCGCCGTGTAAAGAATGGCAGCTATAGCATCCTGAAACTTCAGTTTAGGTCCCTTCTCCACTATTCACCAATCTGAAAGTGTTGCTGTAAGGACTAAATTAGATGAAAAATGTAGAGTTTTAACACAGCGTTGACAAAAACATTGCCCCTTCACCAGCATTTTTCCAACTTTCTACCCTTTTAATGCCAATTCTACCACTTACTGGCAAGGTGACTGGGCAAGTCACTTATCCGTGGACTTTGTTTCTTTATAAAGAAAAGGTAAACTAAATAGTCTTTAGTGCCACTTCAAATTCCCCAGCTACTCAGCAGAAACAAGAAGTACATAAGCAACTAGTATTGAATTAAAGAGAACATATTGAAAGCCTGCATAAACGAATATATCCATATTAATATTTTTAATCAAAAATAGATTTCCCTTTCTAAGAGAAACAGACAACTAGTCCAACATTCCTAAGTTTAGGACACAAGGCAATGGCATTTCTTTCTTCTGAGGATTAAGTTGCTGCACATATCCAAGGAGCTCACCTTTGAAAATATTGTAAATTAATTCAAAGCTCAACCTTACCATATAGAAGATAAATGCTATACTCAGAAAGAGTAAATAGGAAAATATGGCAATGTTCATTGATCTTCTGTTCCCAAAACTTTATGCTACAAAAGTAGTCCGTGATTTTTTTTTTTTTTTACTCTGGCATTTTTATAGGCAAAATGAGTTTACCTCCAACGGAAATGTGACAAGTATCATTAGAACATTTAAAGGAAAACACTAATTTCCTGAACCATAAATGTGCCAAGCCATCTGCCTAAGGGTTTAATCCTCGCAATAAGTTTATTAGGTGCATGGCTCTCAGAGGCTAAGCAACTTGTTTAAGATCACAGAGAAAGCAAATGTCAGAGCCAGGTTTCAAATCCAGCCCTGTCTTGCTGCCACTGTCACACTGCCTATACCCCTCTAGGTAGAGATAACAGATGATTAGATTACTAAATACCATGTGAATAGACAACTATATAATAGATAAGGGAAATCCGTGACTACCAGCACCTGGGCTATTAAAACCTGGGCATCATCATTCTTGAGGAAATAAATTCCAAATTCAACAATGTCAAAGATATGGCAAAGTGAGCTTTGGCTGAAAGGACAGATACATCATTTTTTAAAAATTCAGATATTTACATACCATAAAATGTACCACTTTTAAAGTATACAATTGATTGGATTTTAGTATCTTCATAGAGTCACAGAAATATCACCACTATCTAATTCCAGAACATTTTCATCACCCCCAAACCCACTACCATCACTGCTCATTCCCACTTTCTCCTCACACCCAGACAACCCCCAATCTACCTGCTATCTCTATGGACTTGCCTACTCTAGACATTTCACATAAATGAAAACATACAATATATGACCTTTACATCTGGTTTATACAACCAAGAACATTTGTGTACAAGTTTTTCTGCGGATATGTTTTGACTTCTTTTGGGTATATCTTAAGCATGGAACCGCTGGATCATATGGAATCTCTTTTATCTTTTTGAGGAAATGCCAAAACTGTTTCCCAAAACCATTTTATATTACCCAAAGCAATGAATTAGCATTCTAATTACTCCTCATCTTTGCTAATACTTATTATTGTTCATCTTTTTGACACTCACAATCCTAGTGGGTTTTATGTGGTATCTCACTGTGGTTTTGTTTTGAATTACCCTAATGACTAATGATATTAACCATGTTTTCTTTTCATGTGGTTATTAGCCATTTGTATATCTTGTTTGAATAAATTTCTACTAGGATTTTTTGTCTGTTTTTAACTGAGTTATTTGTCTTCATTGTTGAGTTGTACGAGTACTTTACACATTATGACCACAAGTCCCTTTTTGGATAGATAATTTGCACAAATTTTTTCCCATTCTGTGGGTTGTATTTTCACTTTCATTATAGTATCCTTAAAAGAATAAAGGTTTAAAATTTTCTTGAAGTCTAATTTATGCCTTTTTTCTTTTCTTGCTCGTGCTTTTGGTGTCATATGTAAGAAACCACTGCTTAGTCAAGGTCACGAAGATTTATACTGTATGTATTCTTCTAAGAGACTGACAGTTTTAGTTCTTACTTTTAGCTCCTTGATTCATTCTGAGTTAATTTTTGTACACCCTGTGAGGTAGAGATCTAACTTCATTCTATCACATGTGTCTATGCAGTTATCTAAGCACCATCTGTTGACAATTCTTTCCCCTACTGAACTGTCTTGGCATCCTCGTCAAAAATCACTTGACCATAAATTAAGGGATTATTTAAGTACTCTTAATATTATTCCATTGTTCTCTGTGTCTAGTCTTATGCCAGTATAATGTAGTCATAATAACAGTGCATTTGTAATGGTTTTTGGAAAGGGAAAGTTAGTCCTCCCACTTTCCTTATTTTTCAAGATTATTTGGCTATTCTGGGTGGCTGGAATTTCCACATGAATTTTTGTTATCGCCTTCACAGAGATTTTGGTGTATATTGTGTTAAATTTTTAGGTCAATCTGCGGATAGTTGCCAACTTAATAATATTACTTCTTCTGATCCATGAACTTGGGGTATCTTTGATTTAGGTATCAGGTAATATTGTCCTCAGAATGAGTTGGGAAATGTTTCCTCCTTTCTAGTTTTTTGGAAGAGTTTGTGAAGGAACCAGGTTAATTCTTTAAATATTTGGTAAGACTCACCAGTAGTGTCACCCGGGATGGGGCATTCCATTGTGGGATATTTTCAATTACAAATTCAATCTCTTTATTTATTATAGGTCCATTCACATTTTCTATTTCTTCTTAGGTCAGTTTCAATAGTTTGAGTCTTTCTGGAAATCTGTCCATTTCATCTAAGTTATCTAATTTGTTGGCATACTACAGCTGTTCTTCAGTATATGTGGAGGGACTTATTCTAAGACCCTCATGCCTCCCCACAAAATTTGTGCGTATTTAATTCCCAGAGTCAGTCTTGCAGAACCTGTATATACAAAAAGTCAGCCCTCCATATGTACAAGTTCGGCAACGCAAGTATTCTGTATTTTCGATCCATGTTTATGTGAAAAAAATAATGTTTAAGTAGACTTACACAGTTCAAACCTGTGTTATTCAAGGATTGCCTGTATACAGTATTTCCTAATAATTAGCTTTATCTCTTTAAGCTTACCAGTAATACCCCCTATTTCATTCCTGATTTTAGGAATTTGAGTATTCGCATGGTCAGTCTAGCTAAGGGTTTATCAATTTTGTTTAACTTTATGAAGAACAAATATTTGGTTAAATTGATTATCTTATTATTTTGACAAGGTTACAGTATTACTATATTGTTTTTCTATTCTCCATTTCATTAATTTCTTCTCCAGTCTTTATTATGTGCTTCCTTCTGTTTATATTTGGTACAGCTTGGTTTTCTTTTTGAGTGTCTTAAATTGGAAGCTTTGGTTATTGATTTCTTTGTTCTTTTATAATATAAGAATTTGAATCTATAAATTTACCAGCAAAGACTTTTTTTAGCAGCATCCCCTAAGTTTTGTTATGCTGTGGTTTTGTTTTCATCCATTTGTCATTTTTCATTCATTTTTCTCTTATTTTTAAAAAGATTGTCTCTTTGTCACTGCCTTACAACAGTCTATGTTATTATACATCCAGGCATGTATCTCCTTAAATTTACTCTCCTTCAAGTTTACTTAATTTGTTGGATGTGCAGATTCATGTTTTTCAACAAATTTGGTAAGTATGGGGCCACTAATTCTTAAAATATTCTTTCTTCCCTTTCTCATTGTCCTCTTCTGGGATTCCCATTACGTATGTGTTGTTATGCCTGACGAGATCCCATAGCTCTGAGGTTGTGTTCACTTTTCTTAATTTTATTCTTTATTTTCCTTGGATTAAATAATCTCAATTGACTTGTCTTTAAATCTGATGACGCTTTCTTCTCCAAGTATAAATCGATGTTGAGCCCTTGTAGTGATTTTTTGTTTCAGTTATTATACTTTTCAACTGCGTAAGATTTAGTTTCATTTTTTAAAAAAATTCCATCTCTTCATTAATATTCTACTTTTTGAAACATTGTTTTCATTCTTGCCTTTAGTTCTGTAGACATGGTGTCATTTATTTATTTGAATACATTTTTAATAGATAATTGAAAGTCTTTGTCTAGGAAACCTAACGTCAGGTCTTCCTCAGGGACGGTTTCTATTGAGTCCTTTTTTTCCTTATCCATGGGCAATTTTTTACTATTTCTTTGCATGTCTCATAACTTTTGGTTGAAAAACAAACATCTAAAATAATGTGGCCAGGTGTGGTGGTTCACGCCTGTAATCCTAGCAACTCTGGGAGGCCGAGGTGGGAGGATCTCTTGAGCTCAGGAGTTCGAGACCAGCCTGAACAAGAGCGAGACCCCGTCTCTACCAAAAATGGAAAAAATTAGCCAGGAATGGTGGTATGCTCCTGCAGTCCCAGCTACTTGGGAGGCTGCGGCAGGAGAATTGCTTAAGCCCAGGAGCTTAAGGTTGCAGTGAGCTATGATGACACCACTGTACTGTACCTAGGGCAACAGAGAGATCCTCTCTCAAAAAAAACAAGAAAGAAAAAGAAAAGAAAGAATATGGCAACTTTGAAGATCAGGAATCCCCTCTGTCCCCAGGGTTTGTTGTTCCTGTCATTGTTGTTTGTTCAGTGACTCCATGGACTAATTCTACAAAGTCTGTTATTCTTTGTTATATAAAACCTCTAAAATCTCTGATTAGGTAGCATAGTGGTCAACAACTGATTGGACTAAGATTTCTTTAAACAGTTTGAATCAATAGGTCTCCAGCCTTTGTTGAAGTGTTCTGTGTGTATTTCAAGGTATGCCTTCAAAACTCAACCAGGCACTTGACAACTGTGCCTTAGTCCTCACTTCTTGCTTGCACAGAGACTCAAGTTCAGTCAGAAGTGAGTGATTAGAACCTTCTCAGGTCTTTTATGGACTGGTACAAACTTTGGGCATGTGCAATGCCCTACACATGTGCCTGACCTTCTAGACTTCTAAGACTATCCAACTATTCAAAACTTTCCAAGAATATCTCGCTCTCCACTTTTTCCTTTTAGGTTTATTGTTTAGCTTTTTGTTTGCTGTTTTATTCTTTTTGCTGCCTGTGGCTAGATGCAGTACTAAACAATAGCTATAAATTCCTTGAAGGAAAAATCATTTAAAATGAGCAGGCCCTGAATCAGTTCAAAGAACATAAGCCCTGTAAGTGATATTTCCCAAATTTCGGGTAACTTCACACCCTTTCGGCCCTCTCCTAAGGATGCTAGAATGGTGGTTTTCAGACTTTCCATGATTGTGCAGAGGTTCGTTTTCAATGCTACTGTGGAGGTGAAGAAAGGGGAGTAGAACATGGCAAGTTAAAATGTCACAAAGCTTGCTATTTTCTCCATTATTAATCCATTTTTCCTTAATAAACATGACTTGTATTCTTGCAATAACTTGGTTAATTTCCAGAGTTCTTAAAAAGTTGATTTTGAAAATTCTTGCCAGTATTTTTGTTGCTTTTATAAAAGATAAGCTTTTTGGAGATCCTTTCTCCACCTATGCCAGTGAGATAATCTAGATGATCAGAGCTTTTTGATTCTTACTTTCAACCAAGTAGAGCTTCGGTAAGCTTCAATAATTGTCAAAACACTTTAAAATTAAGTTGCCAACTGGCCTCCATGGCTCACATCTGTAATCTCAGCACTTTGGGAGGCCAAGGCTGAAGGATCACTTGAGCTAAGGAGTTCCTGAGACCAGCCTGGGTAACAAAGCAAGACCTTATCTCTACAAAAAACTTCAGAAATTAGCCAGGTGAGGTACTGTGTGCCTGTCATCCTAGCTACTCCAGAAGCTGAGTTGGGAAGATCACGTGAGCACAGGAGTTTGAGGCTACAGTGAGCTATGATCACACCACTGCACTCAAGCCTGGGTTACAGAGAGAGACTCTGTCTTAAGAGGAAAAAAATTAACTTACCAAGTCAAGAAAACCCTCACTGCTTGGTGTCTGGACTCTAAAAGGCCCCATGGTATATTTATTTGTTGATCAGAAGACTTCAAAAGCCTACTGAGGTATGCAGCATCGGGCACAAAGTACATAGCAATGTTGAGATAGCCTCTGCGTTCTGTTCGCTTGCTATCTAAAAGGCTAAGACTTTTACACAGATTATGTACCTTTGTTGAACTACCTCATTTTATTCATGAGAAAACTGAGGCCCAGAGATTGGAATTAACTTGTCCCAGGTCACATGACTAGCTGAATAGTCAAAGGGGACCACGTTTCAATGCTCTCTCTATAGCTTTAAGAACACGAGTTATATCCAGTCAGAACTGAAGTACCTATATCACATTCTTTTCTATATCCATCCAATTTCCAAATACCCCCTCCATGGTGGTGTTTTCTTTCGCCGAACTTTCTCATATTCATTCCTCTTGGTGCATGTCTATATTGAGTTGAGAAATGTTTCAAGGGCAAAAGCAGAAGGCTTAGGCAATGGCAATTTCTGACTTAGAGTCATGAGGTCCTACAAGGCCTCTTAATGATATATTTTTAACCAAATATCATGGATAATTACAGCAGCTTCTGAGAGCAAACCCTGCAAATGGCTCTCTAGAATTAATGGAGAAAAAATGAGAACCTTTGCAAGATCAGGCTGTCCATTAGAGAGTACTGTGGGAGAGAATAGTCATTAAAGAACAGGAAGGCATTAAAGAGGAAGCTTTTGCCCTCTCTTCAGATAAGAGGAATGATGACTAAGAAAATTGGCTCAGAAAATGGAGAAAACAGGCCTGCATAATAATCATCAACAACATTACCTGCCCCCCCAACCACCAAAACCAAGCATGCTTTAGAAAACTGACTGCGACATTCTTCAATAATGTCAACCAGTCCCAGAACATAAAAGAAAGAACCCAGAAAGAGTTAATTATCCCTAGAAAATTTCAAGGGAGAAATTACAAAAAGGTAAGAAAAGCGAGAAGGGAAAGGAAATAGGATAGATGCTTCTCAGTTCTTGTATCACTCATCATAACAATGTTAGTGATGAGAAAACTGAGGTTCGCCAAAGTCAAGTAAATTTCCTAACACTGTTATGCACTGCCTTCCAAAAGCATTGTAAATTTCCTATTAAAACTAACAATACGGATCAAAAGGTTTAAAATTCTTTATAATCTTTTACCCAGGAAATTCCGTTCTAGGAAACCGTGTCTAAAAAATAATCCTGAATACAGGCGGATAAAACGTTATATCCAAAAGTGGCATTTGACATTATTAATGACAATGAATAATTGAAAACTAAAAGTGTCCAATAATTGGAGAATTATTACATTTATCCAGTTAATGAACTATTATTACAGCTATTTTTTTTTTTTTTTTTTGAGACAGAGTCTCACTGTGTTGCCCGGGCTAGAGTGCCGTGGCATCATCCTAGCTCACAGCAACCTCAAACTCCTGGGCTCAAGCGATCCTCCTGCCTCAGCCTCCCAGGTAGCTGGGACTACAGGCATGCGCCACCATGCCCGGCTAAGTTTTTCTATATATTTTTAGTTGTCTGATTAATTTCTTTCTATTTTTAGTAGAGACGGGGTCTCGCTCTTGTTCAGGCTGGTTTTGAACTCCTGAGCTCAAACAATCCGCCTGCCTCGGCCTCCCAGAGTGCTAGGATTACAGGCGTGAGCCACCGTGCCCGGCCTACAGCTATTAAAAAGGAGCATTACACAAGAGTTTACGAACACGGCAAAATGCCTGTGGTGTCACATTAGATTAAAAAGGCAGAATACAAAAACTGGGATAGGAAAAATGTACATAGGATTACAACTATGTACAGAAAATTTAGCTTTAGACTGAAAAAGGGGCAGGAAGTTAATACATCAAAATAATTGTGGTCGTTTGTGGAAAGCATAAATGTAGAAACTTTTAGAGTCAAGATGAAATGATTTAAAATCTCACTTAAGCTATGTGGCCCTGAACAAGCTTCTTAACCTCCCTGAGCCTCAGTCTACCTCCTTAAAATGGCACTAATGTATTCAAATACATTTGAGAAATAGTACACATAATAATTCGTATTCCTTCTCCACCTCCTAAGGGGAAAAAAATTGCTCTAAGAATTAGATAATGTATGCAAAGCATTTTGTACATGGTGAGTGCTCAGCAAAATGACAGCTAATAATATTCTTTTTTTCTCTGTTTTCTATATTTTTATAATAAAGTATGTTTATATTATAATTGCGAAGATACTGATAAACCAAATTTTCAATTTTTTAAAAAGCAAATATCCTAAGATCATACAACTAATAAATGGACAGGACAGAGTCTGAACTCAGGTCCAGCCAAATCTAAGACCATGTGGCTAAATTCTGCTATCTCCCCATGAAGAAACATTTGCCAAGGTGTTAGAAGGGTTATTACTGTGGATATATGGTGACAGAGGCAGGATAGAGGGAAGAGCTCAAAGTGAAAGATTACTGGCGTCAGTGAGACCTTTACCAGAGAGACCTTTATGATGAAGAAGGAGGGAACAGCAGACGGACTTGAAACCTGGGTATGTCAAAGGATGCTCCTGAGAAACCGACACTCACTTTACTCAATCTCAACATCAATATGCAGGGATGTCTTCAGATCATTTTGTGCTACTTACTTGACCCTGGCTGGCACCTAACCAGCAGTTAGTCTCCAGATCAGTCACGCGGGAAATGTGGCAGGAGGGCACAAAAAGTCCATGCGAATACGAGAGGGTGAGACTGATGACTAGCAGTCTCCTCACTCTGCATGGACATCATCTTCTGTCAAATGCCCCTGGGAGACCTCAGAGGGCCTGAGAGCTCTGAAAGCACTCTGAGTTATGCCCCGCTTTGTGAATCTTAGACCACTGACAATGTGGAACTGAGCAATGGGCTCCAGAAAAGCGTCTACTGTTGAGAAGTCCCTCATCCTTTTGTGTTCTGAAAAATGGCTACACTGCAAAAGACCCTCACACATTAGACCCATCTCCGACCTTTCTCACTGCTCTCATAAGACTTCTTCACCTTCCCTCTATAACACCCAAAGTTTCCTTCCTTTCCTTTGAGATGTTCCTCAGTAATGAGGATTCTCCCTATGGTAACAGCCTAAAATCAATCACATCCTTAATTGTCCAATGCATAGTTTTGGTGCTTTTGGTTTAATCATCTGAGTTGGATAGGAAGCACTGTCAAAAAAAGATGTTTACACTTTCCTAAGATAAATATCTATTTCAGAAACTATATATTATATAGGAAGTTCTTAAAGAATCATCAATGTACACGCTACCTCACCTGATTGATATTAGACAATAGTACAGTGTTATCAATCTTAATATCAGCTAGTTTTTAAATGTTAACTTGGTGTAACTGTTTCTTTAGTTTGGAATTAGGTACTATATGTGAAGATTTTTTTCTTTATAAATATTGTGTTCATTTTATAAATTATATGTAATATCTCTGATATTACTCTTCTCTGAAAAAGGGGTTAATTGTAATGTTTACAGATTTCTGATAAGAACTTTTTTTGGATTGATATTTCTCTTGTTCTGTATGTCCCTGAAACCACATGTCCTTTTCAGTTACATTATTATTCTTATAATGAAACTTCATCAGAACTTCCATTTTTGAAAATGATCACTAGTAACTTAGCCACAGGCATTTTAAGTCTTTTCTCATCTGTAGTTTATGTTTAAATCTGATGCTTCTCTGTATGCATTTATAATTAGCTATAGGCTAGACTGCTTTATTTTTAACAAGAGGAACTTTTTCAGAACCCCACGGAAGAGGACAACTACAACAGGTAGTTTTGTGTACAGGCTTCTGAAGACATCCTACGAAGAACTTTAAGACCATACCAGTGAATGAGTATGGATGTTGAGAACTCTAATCAGTAATGAGCTGGGTTCATAAGACTGCTAATTCAACATAAGCAGAACAAGAATTACATAGTACTGAATGAACTGATGAAAGATGATTGTGGGTTTCGTTTGGAGTATTACTGATGATTTAATTTTCCATTGTTTGGATACACACAGAACCAATTTCTCTTATTTTGTAAGCTACCTATAACTCATGCCAGTTACTAAATTATCTTTGTAAACTGAAATGAAACATTCATAAATGACAGTCTCTCTTCCAAATCCCCTCCAGGATTCAGAAACTCTTACTAAATATTCTTATTTCCATGGCGATGTAAGTATTAATATTTTCATAGGCTGAATAAGAATCTGTCCTCTTTGCTACGACAGGATTAGAAACATTGATTAAACAACCAAGGCCTCTCCTAGAATGACATATCTGAAAATGATGCTAATTAAATTAGATATGACCACTTCTAAGGAACTATAGTTGACAATGTGGATCCAATGTATACAAAGACCTCTTGGGAAAATTGGCCTGGTATCTGGCTTACAGAGTTCCCAGCCTTACAGGTAAGGATAGTATCTTCCTGTCAGGTCCAGAAACCTTAGAGAAAGGTTTTGGAAAAATATTTTGGAAACCTTGAGAAGAGCTGAATTCACCCAAACTTACAGATACCAGTTTCTGAGGCTAAAGAGATTTTTCAAAATCCAACCTGAGATTCCTTATGAAAACTTTCAGTGAAGCAAACTTATCAAGACGCATGCGTATAGGCTGTTGGTGGGAATGTAAATCAGCATAACCTCTATGGAAGTCAGTGTGGAGATTTCTCAAAGAACTCAAAGTGGATATATGACGAGATCCTGCAATCCCACTACTGGATATCTTGCCAAAAGAAAAGAAATCATTCTATCAAAAAGATACCTGCACTCGTATGTTTATCACAGCGCAATTCACAATGGCAAAGATATGAAATCAACCTAAGTGCCCATCAACCAATGAGTAGATAAAGAAAATGTGGGGGGGGGGTGTGTATACACACACACGCACACACCATGAAGTACTACTCAGCCATAAGAAAGAATAAAACCATGTCTTTTGCAGCAACATGGACAGAACTAGAGGTCATTAAGTGAATTAACTCAAGAACAGAAAAATAAAGGCCACATATTTTCACTTATCAGCTGAGGCGCTATGGCTGTACAAGAACACACAGAGTGGTATAGTGGACACTGGTGACTCAATAGAGGGAAGGATGGGAGACGTGAAGGATGAAAACTTACCTACTGGGTACAACATGCACTATTTTGGGTGATGGGCACACTCGAAGCCCAGACTTCGCCACTACACAATATACACATGTAATGCAATTCAACTTGTATCCCCTAAATCTATTGAAATAGGACGCCAGGACGCAGGTGCATGTCGCTCGGCCGTCAGGCAGCGCCTGCGCAGAGCGGGGCCTCAGCAGTGCACTCCGGCGACTGCCTTCGGTTGGCCGCAACCGATCTGGCCCAGAAGCCAGAGGGGCGGGGCCTGGCTGGGGCGCCGCACGCTACACACCCTACGCGTAGCTGACTTCCGGGCGCCATCTTGCACCGGTTGAGGAGCCGCCACGAAGAAGTCGGAGAAGTAGTCGGAGATGCAGAGCAAGGAAGCAGCCGCTACGATGTCGCCACCTCTGCAGTTGGCGGTGGTGTGCTCCAGCAACCAGAATCGGAGCATGGAGGCGCACAACATCCTCAACAAACGAGGATTCAACGTTCGGTCCTTTGGAACAGGAAATTACGTGAAGGTTCCAGGACCATCACCCAACAAGCCAAATGTTTATGATTTCACAACCACGTATGATGAGATATACAACGATCTGGTTAGGAAAGACGAAGGATTCTATACACACAATGGCGTTTTGCATATGTTAGCCAGAAATAAGAGAATCAAGCCGGGGCCAGAGAGGTTCCAGAACTGCAAAGATCAGTTCGATCTGATCCTCACTTGTGAAGAGAGAGTCTACGACGAGGTGGTGGAAGATCTGAATTCCAGAGAACAGGAGACCTGCAAGCCAGTCCACGTGGTCAACGTGGACATCCCAGACAACCAGGAAGAGGCCATCCTGGGGGCGTTCCTCATCTGTGACATCTGCCAGCGTATCCAGCGTTTGGAAGACATGGATAACGACATTGCTAAGCTGCTGCAGGAGTTGGAAGAGAAGCGTGGCCGGGCCTTCCTGCACACAGTATGCTTCTACTGAAGCCCATGCCCCCCTGCCCTCCGGAAGCCGTCTTTCTGGGCCTCCTTTTGTTAGTACTTTTCTTTGTTAATACTTTTACTTCTGATGTTTGTTTTTACTTTTAGGTATGCTGCTGGTAGACAATAGTGTTGCACAATAAACTGTACATGTGAAATGAGAAGATATACATAAGTGCCAGATTAAAAACAAGCAACTTTTTCTAGCCCACTATTACTTATGAGTGGGATATTAATTATAAAGGTTTTCTGTTTAACAAAAAAGTAAAAAAAAAAAAATGAATTATAGTGCATTTCTCATGACATCCCTGTGTCCTCAGTTGTGCCTATCTCTTTCCCTTCCCTCCACCCCTAACTGTGTGGACTGTTCAGATACCTGAATAAAGCAACCAGTGGTATCTTATTAGGAAAGAACCTAGAATTGTCCAATAAATAGATGCTGGTCAAAAAAAAAAAATCTATTGAAATTAAATAAATAAAATGTTTTTAAAAGACCCATATGGTAAGTTGTCATCCTTGCTGTAACTATGTAAGTAAATCAGACCATATGTAGTAAGACCAGCCTTATTTTATTTTTTTATGAAGAATAATCTTTCTTTGAGATTAACTTTAATCAAAAGAAGAGAATTTCATTGTGTTTCACTGGAAAACAATGCATTGTTTATACCACACCCTTTTTGGTTATCAGAGTTTTCCCTTATTCCTTTGTCTTTGAGCTATTTTTCACCTCCTATTAATTGTCAGTAACCAATGAGTGTGTAAACTTATCTGGCTGAGATTTAATTCACTCCCTCTTGTTCCCTGGTAAATTGGACTGGATCCTGTTACTTTGTCCAAATGACACATACTTACTAAATTTTCTATTCTTCCCATTTCCTTCAATATCTGGCTACAATCCTCCAAATTAACTCTTCCAATTTTCCCCTTCCTATCTGAAGTGGAGTCATAGAGAACTAAAATTTCAATGCCCAGATCCCCGTAGGGACTCCAGAGTGTCTTTTATTTGCTCTTTTCCTCAAGATCTAAAAAAAAATTTTTGTGAACTGAAGTCTAACAACCTGATATAAACCTCCAAGGGCATGCCACCACAGCAGACCATGCATTGGGCTAGAATGTCCCCAAAAAAGCCAATGCCTGAACTAAGGAAATCTGGAAAAATATTCAGTTCATGCATGACCTCACTATGTTGCCCAGGCTGGTCTCGATATCCTGAGCTTAACCAATCCTCCCACCTCAGCCTCCCAGAGTGCTACTCCTGACTTCTTAACACAACCTTTTATATTAATATTTTCCTGTTTCACTTTAGCCATCTTTCTTTTAAGATGCCTCATCTACAAGACCCTAAAACAATTAATCTTTTCCACCACCTCTCAACAGATGGTTCAACTGGTTTTACAGAACATCGCCAACAAGAGTCCTCAATAGACTAACTTCTTAGACCCTTTTTCATCCCAATCAAGAGGTTTATGGTCTGCCGTGAATTGTTCAGCAATGAATAATATTCACGTTGGAACTAAAGTTGGGGGAGGGTGCTGACAATGTTGAACTTTATGTGAACGCTTACCTCCCAGAAATCAGTAATAGATACCTGATGGAACTCTCTATCTGCAAGTTTGACCTTACATCAATCTTTATGGTCCGCAAAGTAGTTTCTTCAAATATGTTAGAATGACTGGAGTAGACATATAATTTAAACTCTGAGATTTAGAAAAACTGCCCCCCCCCCCGCCACCAGCATAAAAAAAAAAAAAAAAAACCCTGCTAAAACCTGATGGGTGCCACCTTCTAGAAAAGATACGGCTCTGGCGACGACAAGACTGAAATTCAAGGTTAAAATGAGACTCTCCAATGAACCCCACCAAATAATCCCCCAGGTTTTTAAGATTAAGGAAATATGCCTCAGTTCTCCATGATTTCTTCCCATCTGTGTATTACTCCCGATAAGCTGCAGGATACAACGCAAATTCTTTCATGAAGTATCCAAGGCTCTTCACTATCTAAACTGGTGTCACAAACCCACTGGCTGCCTATATTTGTCCAACATGTTTTATTGGGCCTGCATGGTGTTTTAAATTTGACTTAATTTCTAACACTTAAAAAGAGACATTGTGCATAAAATATTTGGATATTTCCTTCTGGTGAAAAATCAGATATTCTGGTACTTTTTCTGTTTGCAACAAACCCGCCACCATTACTAAGTCATTGAGACAGTTTCAGTTGCCATCCTATATTCAGCTAACTTTGCTTCTTTTCGTCACCCGAGACTCTAATTTAGCCCTTAAACACCTTTCCTGGCTTCTGTCTAAATCTGCTCCACTCTTTCCGGTCACATTCAATTACTTCCAGTTTCAAGAAAAATAATCTCATTCCCCTCACATGTGCCCTTCTATATTTGTTTTCTCTGCCTGTCTTTTCCTAGATCTCACTCATTTTTCAGAAATTCAACTCAGATCAGGACCAGTACAGGGACGAGGCAAGAGAGGGACCTGGGGTGCAAACTTTAAGGAGACATATTCACTCCAGGTGTGAACCCACACCTGCAAAAACCTGAGGATAAGTGCCTCCTTAAATCTGAGACCTAGCCACCTCATTTGCCTCCCCCTAGCCCTGGACCTGACTCAGATATCACTACTCTGAGAAGCCTTCCTCGTTTATTCTCCCCATCACCCTGGCCTCAAACAGACACGCACACATCCAAATCTGAATCAGGCACTACTATGTGCCTACCTCTACCATAGTACTTATTGCATTGAGTTGCAATCGTCTGTTTATTCATCTGCCTCCTTCCACAGACTATGAGCTCCTTGAAGGCAAGGACATGTGTCTTCTGTTTCTGAATGCCCAGACTACAGCATTTAGTGGACGCTCTGTAACTATTTACTAATGACCAAACATACATATCAGGGATAAGTAAATTCTCTGAAGCCTATGATGGAAACATTATTCTTCCTAGCTCTTGGTAGTATGATGATATAGAAGTCTTTTCCCTATAGTTCTTCTTAAAACTTACATGAATGGAAGTTCCCTGAGGACAGGCTTGATAGCAGGTGCTCAATAAAATTTTATTGAATGAATCAATTGGGCTTTATGAGACACAGGTTCTAGGAGTAAACATGGCACTATCTAGCTGCATGAAAATTAAAAACTCATTACCCACCTCTGAATCTGTTTCCCCATTTGTTGAATTGAGGAGTGAACTAGCTTAGCATTTTCTCTCTACCCCCCTCCCATTAACTTATGTAAAGTGCTTCGAATGATACCTGCTATTTGGTAACACTCTAAAAGTTTCAGCCTTTTTCCTCTCCTAACTGGCAAATCTCATTATTCAAGCAAATTCTCACATGGAAGCCAGATGGGAAACACTGAGGATCCAAGGAGCACAGTTTGAAAAAGCCTGAGACGTGTCCTGGGGTTTCAAAATGCTCACCAATGTTATGATGACTATGTAGAAATCAGGGCCCAGGGCTATATACCACAGAGATTCTGGTTCTTTGGGCCTATGATAGGTCCTCTGGATCAACGATATCCCCAGCTGACTCTGCTGTGAAGCTATATGAGAAATAAATGAACTAAGTACTCTTTAATATCCCTGCCGACATGGACATTTTATGATTCTACATTTTCTTTTTGTTAATTTGGGCAATACAATTTCAAAGCAACACTATTTTCCAGAAATTAGTTTCTACCACATTCCCAGGAGGATCAATAACAATTATGAGTTATTGACCACCAGCTAATGCCAGACACTGAGCTAAATCATTTACATACAATCTCTGATATATGTATTTTCTGATTCCTCCTCACAACCTTCTGGGGTAGATTATACTTCCTCTACTTTACAGATGAGGAAAAGAGGCTCAATGAGCTCAAGTAACCTCGCCAAGGTCCCATAGCTACAAGATAAACCTCAAATCTGAAGCAGACACAAGACTCCCTAAACACCTGGGATTTCCTTTGGTTACCGAACCAGAGGTAGGGAAAAGCCCAGACAATGCAAATTGAAGGCATAGATATCTTGCTCTAAAGCAGCGACAAATGTCATGGTTGGGTCAGGAAGATACCCCCTCCCACTTGTCCCTGTTGTACAGGCTGTTCATAGTAGATCCTAGAACCGATCATCAAAGGAAGAAACTCCTCAGAGAGTCCTCAGTCTTTCTGCACATGCTCTAGGAATCACTGTCTTCTCTGCTAGATAACTGTTACCTACAGTGGGGTTAATGCTGAGTTATTTCTTGGAGCCATAATGAAAAATCCAGTACAGAAAAGCCCTCTGCACATGTGATGTGAAATCCAAAAAAAGCACAACCAAAAATTCCATCCTAACTGTACTTTTACCATTTTTTCCAGTGAAACAGAAGACATACTGATTCAGAGCCAGTAGTATTGGAAATTGGAGGGCATGGCACACTCAGCTGTCTCAGCTTCCAAAGCTGCTGCTCTTTCCAACAATAGCTTCCCAGTAGGGTCCCCAAGAGTTTTTCTCAAAGCCTCCAAAGAACCTCAGCCTCAGCTGTTGGAGCACTGGCTCTTCCTCTCATTACCACTATAAATCTCGGCTTTCAAAATGACAGATTCAACAAGTACAATGACCATGACAGGCCAATGAATTTTCAAAACCTCTCTTCAGTCTCCATTAATAAAAGTCACTTCATTGAGTCGGCATCCGTCAAAACAATAGACAAATGATAACTCGGAGCTTCTGAAGTTGGCAGGCAAATGGTCACTGAGTTAAAAGAGTTATTGTAAATCATACATTGAGAAGCAACGATATCACAGCCAGCAGCTCTCATGGAGCCCAGCCACCCACAGGAACCTGGCAGCACCAGGGAGTCATTTTTATTTTTCTTTGTAAATCATTATGCTCAAGCTCACACACCCTCATTTCCATGCATAGCACTAGTTGACATTTGTGGTGAGGTTTATGGGGTAAGAAAGCTGAAGCACAAAGCTCAACATAAAGAATGATATGGGAAAGGTCTCAGCTCTGCTGGTTGGCTTTGGGGCAAATGGAACCTGTTCAAACTCAGACCCTTCTAGCAGAAAAAGAAAGCATTTATGAAATTCCATGTGCCATTTATTTCCACATCTTCGAAGTCATCAATTAACAACACAGTGACTGCCACACTAGAAAAAAAAAAAAAACTTTTCCCTGGGGCCACAGTGTTTTATTAAAGCAAAACGATCCTTTGTCATTTGTTATTTTTTATTCTTTTCTGTGTGTGAGTTAGATGCAACACAATCCACATTTTTAGAATTGAATTGTCAATATTAATTGTAACAATAAGAACATCAACAAGTAAGATTTTCATGAACCAACTGCAGGGTTTTTCTTCACAAGGCCCTGGGCTCAAAACTAGCCTGAGTTAAATACAACTCACATGGCAGTCAATGTGTTCATCGGCAGGTAGTAGTTATTTTAAGAAAGAAGTACAAAGAAATGAAAGCTTAAATTAACAATAATGTTGAAATAAGTAACATTTATTTAGACACTGTGCACACTGGGCATCGATTATCTAACCTCTATTTTACAAGATGAGAGGTGAAGTCACTGGCCAAAGTTACAGAGCTACTAAGCTAATAGAGGTAGGGTTCAAACTTGGGCTATTTCATTCCAGAGCATGTTAACTTTTACCACGCATTTGGACCAGGATAGATTTGCCAAAGTCAAATGAAATTGAGTAAATAAAGAAATAATCAAAAGACAAATATCTGCCTCATTAGTTACACAGACATTTACCCAAAATACTCATCAATCTAAATCTCACAAAAATACTCATTACAGTAGTATTTACAATAGTGAAAAATTGGAAATAAGCTAAATTTCCAAAGATCATTAAGTATTAAATAACATATAGCTCCTACAATAATGAAATTCAAATGCATCCATTATTCGTTGATTTAGCAAAATATATTAAACATCTGCTATATACCAGGCATTCCTTTATGTGCTGGGGAAACAACAGTGGATAAAACAATGCCCTCCCATTACCCCCATGAAAATAATTTCAAATGACATGAAAAATGTACATGATAAAATCTTAGGCTAAAAAAAAAGAAATTATGTATTTAGTATGAATTAAATTGTATACAAAGGAAAACAGGTACACGTAGAGGAAAAGACTTAAAAGATAATATACCAGTATGTCCAATATACTTCTTGTGTTCAGAAATATCTTATTAGCACAGGTAATTTTATACTTTTATGCCTTATTCAAATATGCTACAATAGCCACCATTAGTAATAATACATTATTATAATTTAGTTCTGGGGCCTATAAATATAAATGTGTTACTAACTCGTTCCAGTAACATTAGAGCATATGTAATATGCTCTAACAGTTATGTAATTCAATTCAATGTTCTCATCCGGCAAATGCTTTGAACTAACTCTTTAACTCAAGAGTCAGCAAATTTTTTCTTAAACAGCCTGACGGTATATATTTTAGGCTTTGAGGGCCATCCAGTTTCTGTCACTATTATTCAATGTTGCTGTTGTGCCACAGAACCATCCGTAGACAATACTTAAATGAATAAGAGTAGCTATGTACCAATAAAACTTTATGTACAAAAACAGGTGGTGGGCTGGAATTGACTCAAGGGCCATAGTTTGTCAACCCCTGCTTTAACATCATAACGACTAATACGAACACAAAGTTCTTTTTACTTCCACTCTTCAACATTCCTTTTATATTAACAACATCCTTTAGAGAGAGACAGTTACCCCATTTACCCCATTTTACAGAGGACAAGACTGAGCACAGAGAGGGAAAATATCTTGTCCAAGATTACACAGCTAAGAGTGAGTTGTTAAGTCCAATTCCCAAAGAAGAAGGCAAACCTATTACCTAAAAAGTTATACATATAAATGTTAACTTTAAACCTTCTAGGGGAATTTGTTCCTTAGAAGAATCTTACTGCAAAATCATTTTGCAAAATAAACCAAAAAAAAAATCGCTCCTTAACTTATCCTTTATAGAAATATCTATTTTCATGCATTAGATGCTTTAATGAAAAGTTCCCCAGCAGACTGACTGAGTCAAAGGCCACAGTGGAAGTTTAAGGGATAAACTTTTGATTGCTCTTGTGTGAGGGGGGAGTGGGACTGACAGGCCGTGTTTCCTTATCCTTCCTAAGCAGCCTCCCGGGGGCTTGGCACTGGACTATGGGGGATGAAGTGTCCAGATACTCTGTACCCACAAACCGAAAAGGCTACCTGGTCTCAGGCCTGCCTCGAGAGGCACTTGGCCACATATAGATAGACTTACCGATGTTAATCTCATCATCAGTCAGAGTGTCTCCAATGAAATCAAACTGAAATGACTGCAGTGTCTGGGAAAATTTCTGAACAGCAGAGGAGTAATCTGTAAAGGAAGGGGAACAAGAGAAATGGTCACTGCTAGTCTTTGACCTATTTCCTCCCATCTGTTACAGTACATAGGAGAAGAGCAAACAGAATTGCTCGCAGCAGGTAGCAGCTTGCATTTAATGAAGTTAAACAAAATATCAGATTTTCAGTAAAAAAAAAGTTTGAATTAAAATTACAAGTTAAAGTTTAGTGATGTCCTTCTTACAAGTTATGGGACATGTTTTTATCCTAAATCCCTCTCATTTCTGACCTGTTCTACCCAAAGCCTGGAAACTCTGAAATGACTTAGTTGCACTCTTAAGAGGGTCTCCTTAAGCGTTTACTGAGCCCTCATTATGGGCAATATACTACATGCTTTCTCACCAAAAATATATCCGCAATCATTACACAAAGAAAGAATTAGCTCCATTTTATAAATGTGGAGCTCAAGTTCCAGAGCTAGCTGGCAAAGGTGGAAATAGAAACCAAGTGGCCTGCCTGCTTCTGCAAGGCCCTTTCTATGACAACACAGATACAACCTGGACATTCTACATCTAGGAGAACTTCAGAGTCAAAAATTACAAACCACACTAGTAAACCAACATGACAGCCAGACAGCAATCAAAGCAAGCAAGTGGATTCTCTTCTGTAAGAACTAGGATTGTACTATTACAATCCAAAAAATATTTTTAAAATAAGTATATGTAAAATATTCAAAGACAGAAAAAATTAGAATCCATATTCTTTTTTTATTTTAGCTCTAGTAATGGGTGAGGCAAAGGCATAAAGTGTAACTGTAGTGTTTGTACCCTCACAATACCCTGGAATTAAAAAAAAAAAAAGAGTGATGAGAGAAGATATCCTTGCATTTTTCTTAATCTTTGAGGAAAAACATGCAGTATTTCACCATGAATTATGATGTTAGGTGTAGATCTTTTGTAGATACTTTTTATTAAGTTGAGGCTGTGTCCTTCTGTTCCTAACTTGCTGAGAACATTTCTTTTTATCATGAATGAATGTGGAATTTTGTCAAATGTTTCTTCTGCATCTGTTGATGTGATCATATGATTTTTCTTTTAACCTGTTCATATTATGGATTATATTGTTTGATTTATGAATATCGAGCCAGCTTACATATCTGAAATAAATTCTTCTTGGTCATGGTAAAAAAAAAAAAATGTTACAGCTGTATGTGATATGTAAATTACCTTGAAATTTTAAGATGAACTAATATATTCTCATTTGATCTACTCTAAAGTTTTATGAAATTTCTTCATTATTATTCAGTTAATGCAATAAATTTTAATAATTACCAAAAAAAAGAAAAGACCTATTAAGATGGAAAAGACAAGACAAGCTACAGACTAGGAGAAAATATTTGCAAACTACCTATCTCACAAGGACTTTATATAAAGAGTTATATATATATATATGTATATATATGACTATATATACACAGAATAGTCAAAACTGAAAATTAAAAACAATCCAATCAGAAAATGGGAAACAGACATGAAGAGAGATTTCACTGAAGAGGATATATGGATGGGAAATAAGCACAAGAAAAGACACTCAACATCATTGGCAATTTGGAAAACGTAAATTAAGAATACAAAGATATTGCTACATACCTACCAGACAGACTAAAATAAAAAATAGTGACAATAACAAATGCTGTTGAGCCTGAGCAAGAGCAAGACCCCGTCTCTACTAAAAATACAAAGAAAACTAGCTAGACAACTAAAAAATATATAGAAAAAATTAGCCAGGCATGGTGGTGCATGCCTGTAGTCCCAGCTACTCGGGAGATTGAGGCAGGAGGATCGCCTGAGCCCAGGAGTTGGAGGTTGCCGTGAGCTAGGGTGATGCCACAGCACTCTAGCCCGGGCAACAGAGCCAGACTCTGTCTCAAAAAAAAAAAAAAAAAAACGAATGCTGTTTAAGATGCACAAAAATCAAATTTATCACAAACTGTTGAAAATGTAAAACCACTCTAGAAAATAGTTGGACAGTTTCAGTGAGAGGCAAAAAGCAGAAACTGTTTTCCTCTACTCTCACACCATAAAAATCAACACTGAAGACAGCTATGACCAAATGTGTGTGAGTTTTTCCCTACACACCAAACAAGCAGACAACAGGTAGGTGTTCTCCAATTCAATTTTGACACTATCTACCTGGAGATAGCGTCAGATCCCACAGGTTGAGGGCTCAGTCCCTGAGACTGCCCCCTTTGGACACCAGTTGCAAGTCAGGGCCTCCGGAACTTCTGACCAACCAGCTTCAAGCTGGGGATTGCATGACCTCCTTTTTGGGGGTCAACTAATTTGCTAGAGCAGCCCACAAAACTTACAGAAACACATTAACCAGCTTATGATAAAGGATATTACAAAGGAAACGGATGAAGAGGTGCACACAGAAAGGGGATCAGAGTTTCCATGCTTTCCCTGCGTACGCCAATCTCCAAGAACCTCCGTGTGTTCAACTCTCAGAACTGAGAACTTTTGGGTTTTTATGAAGGCTTAATTACATAGGCACGATTGATTAAACCATTGGCCACTGGTGATCAGGGTGGGGGGGCCTCTCCCCTCCCCAGAGGTGGGGAAGGGGTGGGGCCGAAAGTCCCAACCATCTAATCTTGCGGGTTTCTGGTGACTAGCCACCATCCTGAAGCTACCTAAACAGCTGCCAGCCATCAGTCAACTCATTAGGATACAAAAAGACATCACTTGGAAGCAATTCCAAGGATTTTAGATGTCTGCCAGGAAATACATACAATATTAGTTCCTCCCAGCTCCTCTTTGAACCAGATCCCTACATCGAAAGATACTGGCACATTACCGGAATCCCATTCAGTCATTAATAATTAGTACAGTCCATCATTTTGGATGAATTCCTCCCAGGGTGAGGCCACTCAGGTTTGCAGGTTTCCATTCTATGTACAGCAGAAGTGGTCGCAATAAACACAGCTTCACCCTTTCAGGCATCTGGTGTAATTGAGCTAAGAAACAATGTCATCTCTTGCCCTGAGCCTCTTTCGAGGTGATAATATAACACTGAATTTCCCTTAATTCATAACCCATTTATTTATTCCTTTACCCTCAACTACTATGCTTCCTTTCCTTTATTAATAACCCTTAGAAGGGACATTAGAATTGCCACTGTGCTGGTCTAGATTGCAGGCAGCAATACTCCTCCTCAGTCTACTCCCATTCAGATAACGTAAGGTTACATGGGTTCCCAAGTAGGGGGACATTATTATCACCTGGCAATATAGCTGCATTCACTGCTAACCACAGTTTTGCACAAACCACCTACCATCAGGCCCTTAGGAATTCTGGCATAAGGCTAAAAAACATAGTTACAGCTTCTTGCTTAGGAATCATCACTGCTTTCAGCACTTGTAGTTGAAGCCCTGGTCCTAACACCACTACAGGTAGGAGAAAAAAAAAATTAAGGGAAAAAAAAAATTAAGATGATGTGGGGAAGAAACAAAGGAAAAAGACAATATTATCATTATACCAGCACACGCCTCCCTCGGTAAGAATTGCAGTCATACCAGCATGCTTCCCTACCCTTTCTTCCCCAGATCAACCAGAAAAATGGAGAGAATATAGTGGGGACACTCCTTTCTCCACTCACGTTGAACGTGAACACACACTCATGGAGGCATGAAAGCCAGCCCTTCATGCTTTTATCTCCCTTTGCTTCACAATCAATGTTCTAACTGCCAGTTCCACTTCTCTATCAAACTACTACTCTAAAGACAATATTTCTCTGCTCATTGCTGGACGTTACAGGCTGTACAGTACGCTCTTTGCTCTGATGAAATGATGGTAAACTGTCCAAATCTGTGCACTATCTTCTATTCTAGCTTTTTTATGGAACTCTGAGCATTTGCATCTTCCAAGGGTAAACAAAGCCCAGACCAGAATCGTGTCTATTCCGGTCGAAACCCATTTGTAGTCCCCCATGGCTACCAGCACCAGTCTCGCCAGCTATGTTCAGGGCCTTCCCACCAGGGAATATGACCTACAGCCATAGGCAGTCTCTGTTTCCCTTGCTGACAAAATCAACAATTCTGAGGGTGCAAGAGGAACATGTCTAGATTCAGCCCATCTCTGTACTCCTGCAGTACCCATATCCACCCATTTCATCGACCCAGGTAGCTACCTCAAGGGAGCACACAGATATATCTGCTTGTCAATTCCAAAACTGGAAGGGGGCTCTTCTGATGGGCATTCATATGTCCTACCTTAATGTACCCTTCAAATCTCCATAGGACTGTGCCCCAAAGGAGCATTCCTTTAAAAGGCCAGGTTTTTATTGCCCTTCTGTCTGACCATGTGGCCAGGCCATTAGCCACTGCCCACGAGTCTGTAAGACCCAAACACAGGGGCTTTTACCACTGTTCAATTCTTCCATCATTCCTAGGAAAAAAGCAAGCAATTTAGCCTACCAAGCTGATTTGTTTTTACCTTCTTTCATCAGAGTAGCATCCTTCCAAATAGGATATTGTTCATTTACCTTGCAACTGCCATCCACAAACCAAGCAGCTCTTCACACAGTTCCAGAGTCAGCCCTAGGAAAAAGGAGGCTCCCTGCTTGTGAGTGTCTCCTCCTTGCACTCCCCAAGTAGCGTGATACTGGATAAACCATTTCCATTGTATTATGGGACTCTTCTGAGCAGTGCTATCCCCATGAGTGTTTCTCTGACATCACTGCGGGCAGCAAGGGTAGTTCAGGTGTCAACATCAGCAGTTAATGCCCCTCAAGTGGAAACTCCCTAGTCCAAACTCCCAGTAGCTGTTGCTGGGAGGCTCTCACAGGCTTTTACCTTAAGCCCCAGTAAATGCTCCAGTGGGCTAGCTAATGGAGAATTTGCCCCACCAGCAAGCCAGCTTCTATTCTACCCTGTGTGGGTTCAGGCAATCTTACTAGTTCCCATTGAACATACTGCTTGAAGGGCAGATTTACCTGCCTTCCGTTTTAAAGTACTAGGTAGGGGAATATCCCCCCTGTCATACACAACGTCTATTCCCATGAAACATTTAGGTAAAGAAGACACAACTACCTTACATAAAGCCTGTTTAAACATTCCAACTTTCATAATCCTATCGACCCTTACATTTTCATGTTCTAGGGTTTTCTCCACACCAGATAATTTTACCCTCTCTTGTGCAAAAGGCTTTGGGTCTCCCGGCCCTTTAGTCAATCTTTATCTTGATTAACCTGCCTCAACACTGCCCCAAGCAATTGTTGGTCAGCTTTCTCATTGTAAACTCTGCCTTCTGACTTTTTCAATTTCTCTAAACTGGGGTAAATACAGCAAACTTTTTTGGAACACCTTAATGTTGGAGGACCAGCAGGGCAGGGGCTCTCTTTAGTCCACCCAACCCCATTAGGTGGGGTATTAGGCTCCAACACCAACAATTTCCATATTTTTCATCCTATTTCTTAATAACCATGTAAAGATTACCACACTGCTGGCACAAGTCCCATGACTCTCCCCTTTCTTTTTCTTCTTAGTTTTACCCTATCACCATTCTCTTTATTCACCTTTTTTTTTATTTTTTATTTCAGGGTATTATGAGGGTACAAACATTTTGGTTACATTTTATGTCTTTGCCTCAACCAAGCAAGGGTTAGAGGCATGCCCTTCCCCTCCACAATGCTCACTGTGTCCTTTAGTTGTGAGTTTACCCCCCAACCCCCTAATCCCTGGAGAATATTATTACCATGTGAGCACCATAGTGTTGATCAGTCAGTGCCAATTTGATGGCGAGCACATGTGGAGCCCATTCTTTCGTTCTCGTATTCACCTTATTTCTTAATAACCATTTAAAAACTTTCACCTTACAGGAGGCATCCTGCAACTTTTGCCCTTTCCCTATTCTCTTGTTAATTAATCTAATGTTTGTATTAGCACCTGTAAGACCCAGGAGAGGAACGTGAAACAGAAAATTTGATAAGGCTTCCAGTATTGTCTTAGAAATACCCTTACAAAAGCAGCCCCCTTAGCCACATTTTCCATGACCTGGGTAACAAGCATATTCAACAGGTGAATATCTCAACACAAAGCCAATCCCATATAGCATGTCAATGGCTTCATCTTGGGTGTTCCACTTGGCATTTAAAGGTAGAGTCAGACAGTGCCCACTTTCAGGATAAACACAGTTTACAGCGGCTTTTATCCAGTCTGCCAGGCTGGTTGCTCAGGAATAACCTCCTGTGTGTCTGCCTCACATACAACCATCTGCGATTGTTCCATAGTGAGCTATGAGTCCTGCATCAATTCAAACATGCTCTTCCGCTCTACAACATTTTAAACCAAACACACTGGTTCTGAAGTAGTTACTCTCACACTCCATTTTAATAAAGGTTCCTCAGGAGGCTGATGATACCAACCCACAAAATGAGACAATTTCTTTACACTATATCCTCTAGTTTCAATAATTTCTTGATTTTGCCCTTCCCCCACAATAGCTACCTTCTTACTGACTGAAGGTCTTAGAAGTACTTTCTGTTGCCCTGGCATAATTTTTCCCTTGGGGGGTTGGTTTTAAGACTAGTGGCCAATGCTCATACTCACTGAAATCTGACCTTGGTCGAGCATAAAGGTGTGACCCAGCAGTCTCTTTTATCTTCATTTTAGTTATTACGGATAACAATAACCAAGGGATTCTATATTTTGCTTTTTTCTCATGAGTTTCCATTTCCTATGTATCCAGTGAACCAACTCCCTGGGAGTTGGATCCATCTCTGAATTTCACTGCTTTTACCTTTAGTACTGAAGTGCAGCACAGCTGCAGCTCTGAACCAAGGATGGCCATGTGGCCAGCCAGAAATCAAAGGTCCCTCATTCCCCACCCTTTCATTCTTTCTATTCCCAAACTAGGGTTCCTGAGTAGCCAGAGACGTTCTAGCAAACCCCACTTCACACACATCAATTGTACCTGGAAAACCTCAAAGTATTTTCTCTCTGCCGTCACCCCACAACAATCAACACAGAAGACTTCTGTGATCCAATGTGTGGGGGATTTTCCGCCCACCAAACAAGCAATCAATTCTGCAATAGACAACAGCTGGGTGTCCTCCAGTTCAATTCTCACACTAATATACTTGAAGATAGCCTCAGATCCCATAGGTTGAGGGCTCAGTCCACAAGACTGCCCGCACTCCGGATACCAGTTGTAAATCCAGGCCTCTGGAACTTCTGACCAACCAGCTTTAAGTTGGGGTTCCTACGTCCCCCTCTACGGGGGTCAACTAATTTGCTAGAGCGGCTCACAGCACTTAGAGAAACATTTAGTCACGCTTACCGGTTTGTTATAAAGGCTATTACAGAGGATACAGATGAAGAGATGCGTAAGGCGAGGTAAGCGGAAAGAAAGGGGCTGAGAGCTTCCACACCCTCCCTGCGAACGCCAGCTTGCAGGAACCTCCTCGCGCTCAGCTGTCAGAACTGAGTCCTTTTGAACTTTTATGGAGGCGTCATTACACAGGCATGATTGATTAAACCACTGGCCACTGGTGATCAACTTCACCTTTAGTCCCTCTCACCTCCCCAGAAGTTCGGGTGGGGTGAAGCTGAAAGTCCCAACCCGCTGATCCTGCCCAGGTGTTTCCCGTGACCAGGCCCCATCCTCGAGCCACCTAGGGGCTGCCAGCCAGCAGTCAATTCATCAGCATACAAAAAGACATCACTTAGGAGATTCCAAAGATTTTAGGAGTTGTACTTTAGGAAACTGGGTCAGACATATATTTTATAGCATCACGGTTTCTTTAAAAACACTTACCATACAACCCAGCAATTACATTCCTGGACATTTATCACAGAGAAATGAAAACATAATAACTACACAAAATCCTCTACATGAATATTCCTAGTAGCTTCATTTGTAATAGCCAAAAACTGGAAATGACGAAAATGTCCCTCAGTAGACGAATAGTTAAATGAAACATGGTATATCCATACCATAGAATACTATTCAAGAGTAGTGCTACTCAATACCAATAAAAAGGAATTAGTTATTGACATACGCAATAACTTGCAAGAGTTCACCAGAAAATTGTGCTGAGTAAAACAAGAAAAAGCCAATCTTAAAAGGTCACATACTGTATCATTACATTTATATAATGTAAGGCTGGTGGCGGGCACCCCTCCCCTCCCTAAAGAAAAAAGAGAAGCCCACAGATGACTGCCAGGCTCAGCTGAGTTAAAGAATAACCACACCTGGATCTTCACCTGGATAAGAGAAGTTTCGGTCCCGGGGGGCCACAAATACCACCGGAGCCCCCTGGAATCCGCAAACACCACCGGCCCCTCCTACTTCTCAACACCCACCCTAAAACTACAATAAAGGACTCCCCACTTTTCGCACCAAAATTCTTCACCCCAGAAAACCCTCATCCCCCAACTCTAAAAACATATATAAGCCCGCTCAAAACTCTCGAGCAGCGCGACTTCTCTGGCCCGCCTCTCTCGAGACCCGTGAACCTCGCCCGAGAGCGCTCAATAAAGCCACTTTGTTTGGCCATACTTTGTGTCCGCTGGTCTCTCCGTCACCGAAAAACCTTGCATATAATATTCTCAAAATTAAAAAAATATAGAGATGGAGAGCACATTTTTGGCTGCCAGGGGATACAGATGCTGGGAGGGAGGTGCTTGGGTATGAACATAAAGGGGTAGCTTGAAGGAGATACCTGTGGTGATAAAATAGTTATGTGTCTTGATGGAGGTTATAGTCATACGAATCTACACAGCTTGACAAAATACATAGAACTATACATATACATTGTCACAATGTTAGTTTCCTGGTTTTGATATTGTACTATCATTAGTAAGATGTAACCATTGTGAAATATTGGGTAAAAGGTATAAGAGACATCTCTGTACTATATTCCAATTAACCTACAATTATTCCAAAATAATAAATTTTAAAAAGAGAGGGAAAGCCACCCAATTTATTTACTGGTCCGATAGCAAAATCGGTTCTAGCCATAATGGCTTCCATTCTGTTCGTTGAACCCACCAGAAACACACTCATTTCAGGGCCATTGTGACCCATTATACTTTCTATTGCCTTAGATATCTTTACTGAAATGTCACCTTGTCAGAGAGCTGTTGCTGTAAATCCTTTTCCAAGATTTCATATCGCACACACAAGTACCTTATCACCATTTCTGCTTATTTTTCATCATTAGCATTTGCCAACATCTAATATACTGCATATTTAATTAATTATCTTGTTTATGGTCTGTCTTCCCCCTAGTAGGATATAAGTTTCATGAAAGCGAAGACTTTTATCTATTTTATTCACTATTATATCTATATTTTCTAGAAAGGTACATTGAACACAGTGTTAATGGAAAAGAAGCCAAACTCTGTAAAATAATTTTAAAGAGATTTACTCTGAGCCAAATTTGAGGACCATGACCCGGAGCCACACCCAAGAAGCCTTGATCAAGTGGACTCACTGTGGCTGGGTTACAGTTTGGTTTTATACATTTCAGGGAGACAGGGGTTACAGGTAAAGTCATAAATCAATACGTAGGAAGCATGCATTGATTTGGCCCAAAAAGGTGGGCCATCTCGAAGGGGGGGGGAATGGCTTACAGGTTATAGGTTGGGTTAAAGATTCTTTGACTTGTAATTGGTTAAAGACAGGAAGTTTTGTCTAAAGGCTTGGAATGTTTTAAGATACCAAGCTGTTAATCAGAGACAAGCCACCAGACATATATTTGTTGTGTAAATTGAGGACCTGCAGGTTTGTCTTGCATACCCTTAAGGCCTGTTAATGGGTTACAAAGGATGTCTCCAAGAAGGGAGGGGGACAGGATGAGGCATGTCTCACCTCCCTCCTCCTCCTGGTAGGCAATTTACTTTTAGGTTAGGTTATCCCCTTGGCCAAGAGGACATCCATTCCGTCAGCGGAGGGGGGGGGCCCTTAAGATTTTATTTTAGTTTGCAACAGTGTGTACTCAATAAATACTTGCTGAATGAGTGAGTGATATTAATAAAATGTGCAGGGAAAGAAAATTATAGACCAATGTCATTCATGAAGGTAAGTGCAAAAATCCAAAACAGAATGTTGGTGAATAAGCAACTATATGTCATGATCAAGTAAAGTTTATTTCAAGACTTCAAGGATAAGTCAACATAAGAAAATCCACTATTGTAATTTCCCATATTTACACACTGACGACACAAAAAAAGCATTTGAGGGCTAGAACGGTGGCTCATGCCTGTAATCCCAGCACTCTGGGGGGCCAAGGCAGGAGTACTGCTTGAGCTCAGGAGTTCAAGACCAGCCTGAGCAAGAGCAAGACCCCATCTCTACTAAAAATAGAAAAATTAGCCGGGCTTAGCTGGGCTTGGTGGCATGTGTTTGTAATCCCAGCTACTCAGGACGCTGAGGCAGGAGGATGGCTTGAGCCCAGGAGTTTGAGGTTGCTATGAGCTAGGCTGATGCCACGGCACTCTAGCCCGAGCAAAAAGAGTGAGACTCTGTCTCAAAAAAAAAGCGTTTGATAAACATGCAACACTCATTCATGAACATCATTACCAAAAAGGAAAAAAGGTATCCTTGGACTAGAAAGGAACTTCATTAACCTGACAATCTCTTATCTACCAAAAGCTCACATCAAACATCAAATTTAACAGTAAAATTTTAGAAGTATTCCTATTATCAAGTCCAGGTTGCCCCTATAGCTCTTACTAACAGACATTGTATGGTGATCTTAGCCACTGCAGTTAGACAAGGCAAAATAACATGAAGTATAAAGGTTAGAAAAAAATCTATAAAATGGTAAATATTTATAGGTGACATGATTTCACTTAGAAAATCCAAGCAAATCTACAGGCAAACCATTAGAAATAATAATAGTTCATCAAGAGTACTGGATACAAAATCAACATATAAAAATCAATAGGATTCCAATATGTTAAAAATAAATAATTAGAAAATAGTTTAAATGGGTTCATTACAGTAACTAAAATATAAACCACCCTGAAATAAATCTAAGAAAAGATGTACATGCAGTTCATGTAAAAAACTTTAAACAATATTGAAAGGCAGAAATGACCACTGATTGTTGAAACAATTGGCCATTTTCATATATGGAAAAATTCATGGGGTCAGTTCTCTCAATCTATAAATTCAATGCAATTATAATCAGTAAGTTTTTTTATGGAACTTCATAAACTCAGTCATTCAATAGAGAAGTGCCAGTCTGAAAATAGTTAGGAAAGTACTGAAGAGCAATTTGATCAGACTCTGCAAACCGATAAGCTAAATCTGTTATAAGCTATAATAATAATTAAGACAATATAGATGCAGGGAAAGGCAAATAGCCAGGTGAACTAGACATGGAAAGCCCAGAAATAGATCCACGTATATATGCAAAATTACCGTATCACAGAGGAGACATCACAATCCAAAGCAAAAGGGTATATTATTACATAAACTATGCCGTGACAACTGGCTAGCCATATAAAAATTTACATATCTAACTCACATCACACAAAAAAATAAAACCAGATGGATTGTGACCTAAATGTGAAAACCTAATCTTTAAGACTTTTAGAAGAAAACAAGAAAATATCTTTCTAACTTCAGTGCAGGAAAGAGTCTTTTAAATAAGATGCAAGAAGTATAAATAATAAAGGAGAATGGATATATTTAACAGTTTAAAACTTCCCATATGACAAAAGATACCATAAATAAAATGAAAAGGAGGCAAAAATTAACAAAGTGGTTGTCTTTGGCAATGGAGAGGACTGGCAAGAGGCAAAATTGTTTGTAACATATCTGAGAGATAAAGGATTAACTTTGGGGATTTTTAATCCCAGCATTCTCGGAGGCCAAGATGGGAGGATCACTTGAGGTCAGGAGTTCAAGACCAGCCTGAGCAAGAGCAAGACCCCATCTCTACTAAAAATAGAAAAATTAGCTGGGCATGGTGGCACATGCCTGTAGTCCCAGCTACTCAGAAGGCTGAGGCAGGAGGATCGCTTGAGCCCAGGAGTTTGAGGTTGCTGTGAGTTATGATGATGCCATGGCACTGTAGTCCAGGTGACAGAGTGAGATTCCGACTCAGGAAAAAAAAAAAAAAACTTTCGGGATTTTTGTTTTGTTTCATTTTAAGATAGGGTCTCACTCTGTTGCCCAGGCTGGGGTGCAGTGGCATGATCATAACTCACTGCAGCCTCCATCTCTTGGACTCAAGTGATCTGCTTCAACTTCCCGAGTAGCTGAGTCTACAGGCCCGCACCACCACGCCTGGCTAAACTTCTAAAATATATAAATAACTCTTATAAATCACTAATAAAAGCCAATAACCCAAAAGGAAAATGGGCAAATATTGCAAAAATAGGCCATTTTTTAAAAAAGGAAATATGAATGGCTAATAAACATACTGTAACGAACTCGATTAACAGTTAGGAAAACAAAAATTTAGCAATAATGAGATACCATTTCATATACATGAGAGTGGCAAAATTTTTAAGGTCTGACAATTTCAAGTGCTAATCATGTGGATAAATGGATAATGTGGATAATCTTCTATTTGTTAGTGCAAGTATAAATGTGTTTAACCACTTAGGAGTACAATTTGGAAATATCTGGTAATGTTAAGAATGATCATAAGCTGAGAAACTCTTACACATTGCCCAGGAAAGCATATACAAAGACGTGTGTTGGCACATTATTGACAATAATGAAAAATTAGAAATAGGCTACATACCCATTAATAAGGAAATTAAGAAATAAATGAGTGGCATATTGTAGGACTCAATGTTCCCAGTTGCCATACTGGCAAAGGCTTTTTTCCCTTTTCCTAGAGCATCTCTTTGAGAAAACTTGTAATTATAAAGCCACCTCTGTCTCTTCGATAAGCATGCAAATCATCTTAAAATCTAAATAAGCCTCTTGGCAGCATGACAACCTAGGAATATTTTTTCTTAAGGACCTGAAAGCCATCTCTTTGAAACATTAACATCAGGGTAGATAGGCCCCTATCTCCCTGTTACCCTGGGATTTTAGCCTAGGCACCTTCTTCAAGCCTTAATTGCCTGCTTGCCATAGAGATAAGAGAAGTTTTATTTTTTCTTTGGATAAAGGTTATTAACTAATGCCTGTTAACCCCAATTACCACTATCAGGTCTTTGAACTTGAGGAGGAGTTATGCTTTAGCTTGAGAACATGTATGTAATGGGCTATATCTGTGTGCCTATATAAAAGGGTAAGTTTCTTTCTGTCTTTGCAATCTCAGTAGGCTGCCTGTTATTCACATCCCAATCGGGTTTAATATTTATACAATAATAAAATGGTTTTCTTTCTTTTCTATATTTGTGAAAAGGATTTTCTGGGTTAGCAGGAGATTTTATTTTTAATTGTTCCTAACAATATTCACAATAGGAGTCTCCTCCTAGTGAGTATTAAAAGTGAATGAAACCAGAGGCAGTGGTGCACGCCTGTAGAACCAGCTACTCAGGAGGCTGAAGAAGGAGGATCCTTTGAGCCCAAGAGTTCAAGTCCACCCTGGGAAACATTGTGAGATCTTGTTTCTTAAAAAACAATGTAAATGGATTACATCTATGCACTGTATATCAACATGGAAATATCTAACATCTAAAAAGAATAATGCTTTGAAACAGCAATAAAAAAATTCCAAAAAAGAAAAGCCCTGGACCAGATGGTTTTACACCCGAATTTTACCACACCTACAAAGAAGAACTGGTGCCTATCCTGCAGAAATTATTCCACAACATTGAGAAGGATGGAATCCTCCCCAACACATTTTATGAAGCCAACATAACCCTGACACCAAAACCAGGAAAGGACGCAACAAAAAAGGACAACTACAGACCAATATCCCTTATGAATATAGATGCAAAAATTCTCAACAAAATTCTAGCTAAGTGAATCCAGGTGCTTATTAAGAAAATAATCCATCATGACCAAGTGGGCTTCATCACAGAGATGCAGGGATGGTTCCACATACGCAAATCTATAAACGTAATTCACTACATAAACAGAAGCAAAAACAAAAACCATATGATTCTCTCAATAGACACAGAAAAAGCATTTGACAAAATTCAACACCCGTTTATGAGAAGAACGCTTAACAAAATAGGCATAGACGGGGCTTACCTAAAAATGATACAAGCCATTTATGACAAAGCCACAGCCAGCATCATACTGAATGGGGAAAAATTGAAAGCATTCCCACTTAGAACCGGAACCAGACAAGGTTGCCCACTATCTCCACTTCTGTTGAACATAGTGCTGGAAGTCCTGGCCACAGCAATCAGGCAAGAGAGTGGAATTACAGGCACACAAATGGGAAAAGAAGAGATCAAACTCTCGCTATTTGCTGATGATATGAGTGCTATGTGCACCACCCGGGGGATGGACACACTTGAAGCTCGGACTTGGGGGGAGGGGGAGCAAGGGCAACATATGTAACCTAAACATCTGTACCCCCATAATATGCTGAAATAAAAAAAGAAAATTGAAAAAGTAAATAAATAAAATAAAAAGAATAATGCTGAGTGAAAAAAAAGCAAGTCCATTGGGTACATGTGGACTTGTGAAAAAATTTTAAATGTACAAAACAATTCTAGGATAAACATATATATTTATATAAATATACATATTGACATGATATATTTGTACTATTTATATATAAATAGAAATATTAAATATATATTAGGTATATTAAATATTATATATTGAAGATAAAGAAATGTATATTTGGCATGTATTATTCTTGGCTTTGTTTTCTTTTTTCTTTTTTTTTCCTTCTGGTCGTTTTTCTGAGAGAGTCTCCGTTTGTCATCTGGGCTAGAGAGCAGTGGCGTCATCATAGCTCACTGCAACCTCACGAGTGATCCTCCGGCCTCAGCCTCCTGAGTAGCTAGGAATACGGGCACACATTACCATGCCCGGCTAATTTTTCTATTTTTTTAGAGACAGGATGTCACTCTTGCTCAGGTTGGTCTCAAACTCCTGGCCTCAAGCAATCCTCTTGTCTCGGCCTCCCAAATTACTAGGATTACAGGTGTCAGCTACTGTGCCCAGCCCTTGGCTATATTTTCTATTATATACTATATTATATATCTATTATATATCTCATATATTACATATTATCTGTTATATATTATTGTATTTATATATAATTAAAATTATACTATATTTATATAATTTATATAATATATAATTACATTAAATTTTATTATGTGTGATATAATAATGTATTATGTGATTATATAATACTCATATTATTAATTATAATTAAATAACAATATATTAATAATATGTAACTATATATATAAAATATATATTTCATATATATAAAACAGAAAGCATGGCCAAGAAGGATACGTTCCAAATTTAGGGTTGTGTTTGCCTCTGGCGAGACAAAAGAATAGCCCTGGGGAACGGGATAAAAGCAATGTTTTATTTAGAGAAAGAGCAATGTGAATGAAGCAAGCATGACAAAATGTTCATCTTGAGGAGGTGGATACAATGATGTTTATTATATGACTCTGTACTTCTAAATTTGCATGAATAATATTAATAATGAAAATAAGTAATTGGCTTTTTCCCTGAAGCTCCTGTGTTCTTTCTAAGGCAGAGAACTTTTTTTTTTTCAAGTTTCCTACATAATGTTTGTGGCAGCAATTGGCAGTTGAGCATTCACTAGCAGCCTGGGTTAGAGACATGGAGAGAAACCCAACGAAAATGTGAAAACCTGGCATCCAAATAAGCGCCTGGTGTTGCCAGTGCTTCATGCTTGCTGTGACTTTTGGAGCCTGTATTGAATTCCAAGTTCAGAGTAATGACCTCTGGGAGACTTCCACCTTTGTGATTCTTTCTTAAAGTTATCACCAATAGTAAGAACCTGGCTACAGCCCAGGAAAAGGTTATACTGCTAGGGTATTTAATCTGCCCCCCAGACTGCAGAGCTTCCTGGGTCCTGCTTAGACTTATTAACATCTGAAAAGCTTGTCTTTTTCAGATTTACTGAGTACTGGGCCCTTCTCTGATTCCCAAGGGAAAATCCAGTTCTCCTTGGCAGAGCCTCTGCTAAAGACTCAGCCTTTGAGAGAACAAAACAGGAGGCTTCTGGGCCAAGAAAGGACAGAAAGAAAATCTTTATAGCCTCCCTACCATTTCTCTTACCTCTAAATGGCCATTTGTGGAAATAAAAAAAAAAGGCAGAGAGCTTAAAGCCTTCAAACCATAGGAACATAGGCTCCTGCTGTGCCCGTACACAGATCTTCAGGCAATAGAGCAAACAGATTCTACTGTCCGCATGCAGGAATAACAGCCAACATCTCTTAGAAGCAAATTTGTTTCTTTTGCCACAGGAAAACAATATTCTTCAGAGACTGCCTACTCCCTCACTACTCCATCACCTCTAGGTCCTTGCAAACTTACAGAGAAAGGAACCAGAACACTGAAACTTCAAGTGCACATTCTAGCACCTATTAAATCACAATCGCAGTACATATAACTGTGGCCAAGAAATGCATGCAAATGTGATATAATGTAATAATATGCAGCCAATACGATTCACGTTTTACAGTATACACACAGATACACACATACACACACACACACACAGAGGCACCTCTACATATGAAAGGGCTGTGACAAAACACATCAAAATGTTCACGTTCACAGCTAGTACCTCTCTATCAGGAAACGAATAAATGTTATTAATTTCGGGATAACCTCCCCCAACTTCTGAGATCTCCTAATCACATTCCTAAGGACCAATGTTGACAGGCAAGTTTTCTCTAATTCAAATAAAATTTTCTACTCTGGTCAATATAATCTAATGCAATCCTAATCTAATATTGCTGTGAATAGTTATCCAAAAAGATAGTCGCTTCTCTAATTCTCAAAGTCCACTGGGAAAGCAAATCCTATAGCTTTTAACAATCACTGAATTTCATACCAAATAGCACATCTTAAACTAAGTGACTAATGTGGGGAGCATATTTTAAAGATTATTTTTGGTAAAAGCAATAATTTTATTTTTTTATTTTTTTCTAATTATACAAACCTCTAGTAAAAAGCACAAATTTTAAAATGGAAAGGTTAAAGTCCAGTAATGAAGTATGACTTCCCCTATGTCACAGAATTAACTAGTTTAGTGTCAGAGCTAACTGCTATCAATAACATGCTTTAACTACCTACATATGACAAGACTTGACTTTGTGCTTTTGTTGGTGAAGAGGTACAAGAGTACAACAAAGTGCTCTTAGCATTTTAATATCACCATTTTTCTCCTAGTTCTGTTGGATTTTGATATAATTTGATTTTTATGTACTTAGATTTTGATATAGATAGATATCCGCATAGTTAGATTTTGATGTAATTAGATTTCGATGGTGAATTTCAATGTTTGAATTCCAACACAACTGGAAAACGAAGTTGAATTTCTAAATAATTCTATCACTACTTGTAAAGTGGTTAAGGATTAAATAAGATAACATATATAAAGTTCTTGACCCAGAACAAGTGCTCAATGTATTGTAGTTCCATTGCTCACAATGACACTTTAAGTGTGCATACAAGCTTAACAGTCTACAAAGGTGCTTTGACATAAACTCTCTAATCTCACAACAACTACCTGAGTTAAGAAAAAGAAATATTCTTCTTCATCTCCTTTAAAACAAGGAAAAGGGGGCTCAGATAAGATAAGTAAGTTGCCCGATATCACCCCAGAGCTGGCCATTAAAGCTCTAATACTCCCAGGAAGTCCTCAGACCCCAAAAACAATACTGCTCTTTCCCTATGCTAGTGGTTCTCAAACTTCATAGTACAATAGAATCACCTGGAGAGATGGGGCTTGTTAAAACACAAACTGCTATGCCCCACCCCCACATTTACTGATTCGGCAGAAGTAGAGAGGTGCCTGAGAATTCACATTTCTAACATTTTACCAGGTGATACTGATGCTGTTGGTCTAGAAACCATACTTTGAGAACCACAGGACTATGTCATGCTGACATGCTAGGAAGACTTAGTCTAACATGGACTAAGATCTCTGGGGTAACATTTCTCCTATCTACAGTGTCACATAATGTCAGAGCTGCAAGAGACCTTAGAAATGATCCTGCTCAATGATTACAGTTCCTGTTTCATTATTAGAGTAACGTGGTACAATTTTTTTAAATTACCTTTGCCTAGGCTCCACCATCAGAGACGCTTATTTTAATTGTATAGAGTGAGACCCAAGTTCTACTGAGAGAATCCTTTGCCGGCAGACTCACCTTACAAGAAATACTGAAGGTCTTCTTAAGTCTAAAAGCAATTGACCACAGACAATAACTTGAATTCACATGAAAAACTTTGATCTCTTATGAAGGTAATTTTATAATAATAAAAGACTATAAATGCATGTATCTTCTCCATTCTTCTCTTAGCTGATATAAAAAGAAATTATATTAAACAATATGTATATAATTATATTTTGGGGCCCATAGCAAAAGGAAATATATTAATCCAAAAGAAAGTGGTTAAGGAGGAATATATGAACTAAAACGGTATGAGACATATAACAAAAGAAAAGTAGCAGCATAAATCCAACCATATTTGTAATTATATTCAATGTGAATGGATTAAACAATCCAATCAAAAGACAGTGAGTACCAAAATGGATATAAAAGAAAGAAAACAACTGTACATTGTCCATAAGAGGAACTATATTACATTCAAAAACACAAATAAATCAAAAGTAAAAGTATGAAAAAGATATAAGAAAGCTGGAGTGGCTATATTAACATCAGACAAAATAGACTTCGAAACAAAAAATGATAGTGGAAATCAAGAGGGATATTTTATAATAATAAATAAGTCAATCCATCAAGAATATATAAACATATATGGACCTAAGAACAAAGCCCCCAAATACATGAAGCAAACAATGACAAAACTGAAGGGAAAAATAGATGATTCAATAATAACAGTTGGAAAATTCAATAACTCATTTTCAATAATGGTTAAAACTAGACAGAAAATCAATAAAGAAATATAAGACTTGAGTGACATTGTAAGTTAACTAGACTTAACATACATACATAGAACACTTCACCCAATAACAAGCAGAATATGTATTCTTCTCATCTGCACATACACAATTCTCCAGAATACACTATATGCTATTTCATTAAACAAGCCTCAATAAATTTGAAAGACGCGAAATCATAGAAGGTATGTTTTATGACCACATAGAATAAAATTAGAAATCAATAACAGAAAGATGGTTGAGAAATTTACAAATATGTGAAAGATAACCAACACACTACTAAGTAGTAAATAGGTAAAACAAGAAATCACGGCCTCCTCTCGCGCTCTCCTGTTAACGGCGGGCGGCGGCTGCTGAGCGGTTCGCAGATAACCGCTGCCTGGCTGCCTGCGCGGGGACAGTCCGCCCTGCCTCCCGCTTTCTGCTCGCCACCGCCGGTGCCGGAGCTCGCCCGCATGTCTGTGGTACCGCCCAATCGCTCCCAGACCGGGTGGCCCCGGGGAGTCAATCAGTTTGCCAACAAGTACATCCAGCAGACCAAGCCCCTCATCCTGCAGCGCGCCATCAACCTGTACTCTCTTACCAATCATCCTTTTGGTACAGAAGAGCCCCTCTATGAGAAGGGCAGTTCTGTTGCAGCCAGATTTCAGCGCATGAGGGAGGAATTTGATAACATTGGAATGAGGAGGACTGTAGAAGGGGTTCTGATTGTACACAAGCACCGGCTACCCCATGTGTTACTGCTACAACTAGGAACAACTTTCTTCAGATTACCTGGTGGTGAACTTAACCCAGGAGAAGATGAAGTTGAAGGACCGAAACGCTTCATGACAGAGATACTGGGTCGTCAAGATGGAGTTCTGCAAGACTGGGTCATTGGTAACTGGTGGAGACCAAATTTTGAACCTCCTCAGTGTCCATATATTCCTGCACATATTACAAAGCCTAAGGAACATAAGAAGTTGTTTCTGGTTCAGCTTCAAGAAAAAGCCTTCTTTGCAGTCCCTAAAAATTACAGGTGGGTAGCTGCACCATTGTTTGAATTGCATGACAATGCACCAGGGTGTGGACCCATCACTTCGAGTCTCCCTTAGCTGTTGAGCAGGTTCAATTTTATATACAACTGAATTCCTATGCAATGGAGAAGTCAAAGAAGCCATCTCTGTGAGCACAGCTATACACAGTGTAGAAGAATAAATGTGGTAGAAAAGTTTTTTGGTTTTATCTCTTTTCTGATCTCTAAATTGCTGCCTACTTTCTATTGTTTGAATAGTAAAGTTAACATGAAGAACTAACTAGATAGTGGTGTATGCAAATGTGATAATGTTTATTTACTTTTGGTTCTACTCATACTTTTTTGTACATTAAAGAAAATGGACTTCTTTCTATTTGTATTTTTTTAATTTCTCATTGAACTTCTAAAATTCTTTAAAAAAGAAATCACAAGGAAAATTAGAAAATATTTTGAGATTAAATTAAAAAAGACACAACATACAAAAACTTAGGGCATGGCAGCTAAAGCAGTGCTTAAAGCGAAATTTACAGCTATAAATGCTTGTATTAAAAAAGAAGAAAGATCTCAAATGATTCACCTAATTTTCTCCCTTAAGACACTGGAAAGAGAAAAGAGAAAAACAAAACAAATCTATAGCAAGCATATGTAAGAAAATAACGATTACAGAAGAAATTAATGAAAGAGAGAATAGAAAAACAATAGAGAAAAATAACAAAATCAAAAGTTAGTTATTTGAGGCAGGGTGTGGTGGGCCATTCCTGTAATCCTAGCACTCTGGGAGGCCGAGGCAGGAGGATCACTTGAGGTCAGGAGTTCAAGACCAGCCTGAGCAAGAGCGAGACCCCATCTCTAATAAAAATAGAAAGAAATTAATTGGACAACTAAAAATATATAGAAAAAATTAGCTGGGCATGGTGGTGCATGCCTGTAGTCCCAGCTACTTGGGAGGCTGAGGCAGGAGGATCGCTTGAGCCTAGGAGTTTGAGGTTGCTGTGAGCTAGGCTGACACCACGGCACTCCAACCTAGGCAACAGAGAGGGACTCTGTCTCAAAAAAAAAAAGAGGTTAGTTATTTGAAAAAGTTGACAAAATTAACAAACTTCTAGCTAGACTGACCAACAAAAAGACACAAGAAAGCTCAAATAACCAAACTCAGGAACGGGAGGCGGGACATTAATATAATCTTATAGAAATGAAATAATTATTAGGGAATGTCATGAACAAATATATGCCAAAAACTATCTATATTTTTGAACAACATGGTATTATATACAGAAAATCCAATGGAATCCAGTTTTAAAAAAACTATTAGAGCTCAGAAATACATTTAGCAAGTTTACAGAATATAAAATCAATATACAAACACAAGTTATATTTTTAAACACCAGTAATGAACAACTCAAAAATCAAATTAAGAAAACAATTCCATTTACAATAGCCTAAAAATAAATGTAACAGGCCAGGCACAGTGGCTCCCGCCTGTAATCCTAGCACTTTGGGAGGCCAAGGCAGGAGGATTGCTTTAGGTCAAGAGTTCAAGACCAGCCTGAGCCAGGGCAAGACCCTGTCTCTACAAAAAAATAGAAACATTGGCCAGGCATGGTGGCTTGTGCCTGTAATCCCAGCTACTTGGGAGGCTGAGGCAGGAGAATCGCTTGAGCCCAGGAGTTTGAGGTTGCTGTGAGCTAGGTTGATGCCACAGCACTCTAGCCAGGGTGAAAGACCAAGAGTCTAAGTCAGAAAGGAGAAAGGAAAGAAAAGAAAGAAAAAAAGAGAGAGGCAGACACAGAAAGAATGAAAGAAATAGAGAGAGAGAAAGAGAGAAAGAAAGAAAGAAAAAGAAATTTAAAAAATTAACAAAAAACTTGTACACTAGAAACTACAGAAGACTTATAAAAGAAATTAAAGACTTAAATAAATGGAAAGGCATCCCATGTTCGTGTATCAGAAGACATAATATTGTTAAGATGGAAACACTTCCCAAATTATCCTACAGATTCACTGCAATCTCTTATCACAATCCCAGCTGCCATTTTTGCAGAAGTTGACAAGCTGATCTGAAAATCCATATGAAAATTAAAGGGACCAGAAATATCAAAACAATCTTGATAAAGAACAATGTTGGAGAATTCATGCATCTTAATTTAAAACCTTACTACAAAGCTACAGTAATCAAGATGATGTGGTCTTGGCATGAAGATAGACATAGATCAAAAAAATAGGATTGGGAGTCCAGAAATAAAACTTCACATTTGTGGTCAATTCATTTTCAACAAAGGTGCCACAACAATGCAATACAGAGAGAACAGTCTCTTCAACAATTGGTGCAAATGGATATTACCTGAAAAAGGATGCAGTTGGATCCCTACCTCACACCATACACAAAAGTTAACCCAAATGGTTAACAGACTTAAATGCAAGATCTAAAACTGTAAAACTCTTAAAACATATGCCTAAATCTCATGACCTTGGATTGTGCAATGATTTCTTAGTTATGACCTCCAAAGCAACAAGAGAAAAAAATATTTAAAAACGAAGGAGTAATAGAATTAAAATTTCACCATTTTGAAACCTATAATTAAATAACAGATCTAGACAACAGCTGCTAAAACCATTAGATGAAAGAAAAGCCAATAGGAAACTTCATAATGCAAGGATCAAACTGAAAATCCCTACACAAAGTGATCAATAAAATCACATCAAAAAGAGACAACCAGGGAGGGGGAAGGGGGAGGGGCGAGGGGGAGGAGGAGACGGATATATGCATACACAAAGGGTGCAATGCGCACCCTCCAAGAGATGGACATGCTTGGGACTGGGACTTGGGGGGAAGGGGGGGCAAGGGCATCATACGTAACCTAAACACCTGTACCCCTATAAACAACAATAAAAAATAAAAAATAAATAAAAAAAAAAGGAGACAACCAGATATTATGTACCTCCTGATGTAAGGCAATAGAAAACACATAGTATCCAAAGGAAAAAAAAAGTAAACCAAAATCTGATCGAACATCTAGATCTAACTACCATCCTACAGAAAATATGAGACAGAGAAATATGTTAAATGACAACATGGTGATGGGATCAGTAAAATGCACAATACGGCAAACTCTATAGGTCAAGCTACCAATGTCTTCAACAAGGAAATTGTAGGGGGAGGGGAAGAGGGGGAATTTTAAAAAACATATCAACCCAATTCAGTGTATGGACCTTATTTGAATCCTGAATTTCAAATCAAGAAATTTGAATATTTACTCTTTATTTGATGATATTAAGAATATATTTTAATTGTTTTAGGTGTGACAAAGGATTGTGCTTATTTTTTTAAAGTTCTTATTTTGTGAGGTATATGATACTAAAATGTAATATGTTATTTAAGACTTGCTTTAAAATAATCCAATGGGGAAAGGAAAGGTGGGTGTACAGATAAAAATAAAAGTGGCCTTGAGACTAGAATTGTTGAAGCAGCACTGATGGGCACATTGGGTTCATTATACTATTCTCTCTACTTTTGGGTATGTTTGAAATTTTCAACAATGAAATTTTTTTAAAAAAATGAATACAAGTATATTCGATAAAAAATTAATTAATTAGACTAAAAATGTAAAAGAAGGCAGTTACAAAAGATCACATGTTTAATTCCACTTACATTAAATAGAGAAAACAGGCAAATCTACAGATACAGAAAATAAATTAGTGATTGTCTGGAGTCCTGGGGTTGAAGGAAAATGGATTTTTGTTTAGGTGATGAAATGCTCTAAAATTGATTGTGCTGATAGTTATACAACTCTGTAATATGTCAGAAACCATTGAAGTGTATGCTTTAAACAGGTGAATTGTATGGTACGTGAATTACATCTCATTAAAGTTGTCATATGAAAAAAATCCATATGGGTTGTAATGAGGATAAAAATATCTAAAAAGGCTCCTAAAGGGGATTATAATGAGGAAAGGGTTGAGAAACACTGACTCGGACAATGGCTATGAAAGCCATTTGTCTATAGGAAAGCAGTATTCGCCACATCTTGAACAGTCCTTGGGATGAACGGCATAGTTATAACCATACACTGAAGTATTTCCCATCTTAAAACCAAAAGAATCTTCCCTTGACCCTTCAACCGGCTGTAATTGTTGATCTCTTCATCTTTTCACCTTTAAGAATAGTCTATATCCTTGCCACTCAAAAAGTGTGGGCCCCAGACCTACTGAATCAGTCTTCATTCACATGACATCCCAGGTGATTCATATGCACATTCAAGCTTGGAAAACGCTGTCACAGCCAGCCTATCTAAGTCGTGACAAAGGTGTAGGGAGGTGATGACTATCTGAAGGTATGGTGGCCAGGTCAACCCCACTTTTGGAAAGGTAAAATTTGTAGTCTAACTTATTTGACACTGCACCTATTTAAACATTATTCTAAGAATGGAAAGACAGACAAAACTTACATGAAGATCCAGTCTCTTTTACAGGCTAACCAATGGCTGTTTTCTCATTGCACATTTAAAAGAAGCCCCAAAGTATACAAAAATTTATGTAAGAAATAGTAAAAATACATAAAAATGTTAATTAGACAAAAACACATTGAAATAGCAGAGAATTTTTTTTTTAACGATGAACTTCAATGCTTATAGGGCTATAAGAAAACACATATACTTTTAAAATTACTGCTGGTACCATAAATTATTATAACCTATGACATTCATTCATTCAATTAATATTTATTCAGTACTTTGCACCAAGAACTGTGTTAGGTGCCAGAGATACCACAGGTATCAAGACAGACATGGACAGACATCATTCCTGCCCTCCTGGAATTTACAATCCAATGAGGAGAAAATAATAATACTTTGATGTGCTTAATCCATTACATAAGATTTTCTTATTTAAACTTCAAACACCTCTGTAGGGTACAAATTATTATTCCCATTCTGCAAATAAAGAAAGCAGGGCTCAGAAAGAGGAACACACGTGAGAGGTCACAGAGCTGGTAAGTGATACAGCCAGGACTCTAACCAAGGTCTGTATTCAACCACTGTGCAAAATTCCTCTCAAGAGAATGGAATTCAGTTTGGCAAAAGCCTCTAAATTATCTATACCCTTTGACCCATTAACCCTCAGTGAGAATGTGTATCCTAAGGAAATAATTTTAAAGGAGATTAAATATCTATATGCATAAAAATTCACATAGCATTACTCAAAACAGCAAAATTAAATAACAATCTAAATGTCCAAAAACAGGCTGGGCGCAGTGGCTCAGGCCTGTAATCCTAGCACTCTGGGAGGCCTAGATGGGAGGATTGCACAAGGTCAGGAGTTCGAGACCAGCCTGAGTAAGAGCGAGACCCTGTCTCTACTAAAAATAGAAAGAAATTAGTTGGACAACTAAAAATATATAGAAAAAATTAGCCGGGGGCCGGGTGCAGTGGCTCACGCCTGTAATCCTAGCACTCTGGGAGGCCGAGGCGGGCGGATCGTTCTGAGCTCAGGAGTTCGAGACCAGCCTGAGCAAGAGCAAGACCCTGTCTCTACTAAAAATAGAAAGAAATTAATTGGACAGCTAAAAATATATATAGAAAAAATGAGCCGGGCATGGTGGCGCATGCCTGTAGTCCCAGCTACTCGGGAGGCTGAGACAGTAGGATTGCTTGAGCCCAGGAGTTTGAGGTTGCTGTGAGCTAGGCTGACGCCATGGCACTCTAGCCCGGGTGACAGAGTGAGACTCTGTCTCAAAACAAACAAACAAACAAAAAAACACAAAAAAACAAATAAATGTCCAAAAACAGAAATTAATTAATTCATAAAAAATCTCAGCAGAGATGAGTTTTACAAAAAAACTCTCAAAATTGGCAATCTTTGAATGAAGTCTGTAGATTAAATAATGGTATTATATTAACATTCATTTCCTGATTTTCATAATTGTGCTGCAGTTGTGGTTGCTTATGCAAATGTCATTATTTTTAGGAAACACACTGAAGGACTTAGAGGTAAAGATGCATCACGTCTGCCACTTATTCTCGAAAGTTTCAGAAAAAATAAAGAAGAAACAGAGAAAAACATGATAAAAAAAAGTTAACATTTGAAGCAACTAGATGAAGAATACGAAATTTATATAGGCATTCTCTGTACTATTTTTGTAACTATTCTATAAATCTGCAATTATTTAAAAACATAAGTTAGTGAAAAACCTAAAAATTATTTTTATATCATAACCACATTATTTTCTTTAAAACTAGAAAGAAGTTGGGAGCGGTGGCTCCCGCCTATAATCCTAGCACTTTGGGAGGTGGGAGGATTGGTTAAGGCCAAGAGTTCAATACCAGCCTGAGCAACATAGCAAGATCCTGTCTCTACAAAAAATTGAAAATAAAATAAAATAAAATAAAACTAAACTGGAGGCCGGGCGCCGTGGCTCACGCCTGTAATCCCAGCACTCTGGGAGGCTGAGGCGGGAGGATCACTTGCACTCAGGAGCTGAAGACCAGCCTGAGCAAGAGCGAGACCCTGTCTCTACTAAAAAAATAGAAAGAAATTAGCCGGACAAGTAAAAATACATAGAAAACAATTAGCTGGGCATGGTAGCACATGCCTGTCATTCCACATAATAGGGAGGCTGAGGCAGGAGGATCGCTTGAGCCCAGGAGTTTGAGGTTGCTGTGAGCTAGGCTGACGCCACGGCACTCTAGCCTGGGCAACAGAGTGAGACTCTGTCCCAAAAAAAAAAAAATTAACTGTAAAGAAATATAACACAATATCAATAGTCGTTGCTGGCCGGGTGCGGTGGCACATGCCTGTAATCCTAGCACTCTGGGAGGCCAAGGTGGGCGGATTGTTTGAGCTCAGGAGTTCGAAACCAGCCTGAGCAAGAGCGAGACCCCATCTCTACTAAAATTAGAAAAAAATTAATTGGTCAACTAAAAATATATAGAAAAAATTAGTCGGGCATGGTGGCGCATGCCCGTAGTCCCAGCTACTCGGGAGGCTGAGGCAGGAGGATCGCTTGAGCCCAGGAGTTGAGGTTGCTGTGAGCTAGGCTGACGCCACGGCACTCACTCTAGCCTGGGCAAAAGAGTGAGGCTCTGTCTCAAAAAAAAAAAAAAAATAGTTGTTGCTATGTACTGAATGTGTCCTCCCAAAATTCATATGTTGAAGTACTAAACTCTCAGTATGATCATATTTAAAGATGGAGCCTTTGGGAGGTGATTAGATTTAGACGAGGTCACAGACGTGGAACCCTATGCTGGAATTACTGCCCTTAGAAGATGTATAAGAGACCAGCACACACTGTCTCCACCATATGAGGATATAGCAAGAAGGCAAATGAGGAAGAGGGCCCTTGCCAGACACTGATTCTGCCAGCACCTTGATCTTGAACTTCCCAGCCTCCAGAACTGTGAGGAATAAATTTCTGTTGTTTATAAGCCACTCAGTCTACAGTATTTTGTTATACCAGCCAGAAAGAACTAACACAGTGGCTGAATTACAGTGGACTCATTCTGAAGTGATTTGTTTTACTCTTCTCATTTTCCAGGCATTTTATGTACTTACATTAGATCTATATTGGAAAAATGCGTTAAAAAACAAATATGTAAAACACATATGGATAAAATTCAACAAGAACATAAAAATGTTTTTTGAAACTATGATTATGGGTAAAAATATTTTCAATCTTATTAGAATAATGTTTTAAAAGTAAATAAACAAATATCCTTATTAAAGAAACCACAGAGATTACTATCAGCACAGGTACAAACTGCGTAGCCTTGAAATACACATACCGTCATATTTGGAGGCATCCCACATGAAAAAAAATAGCAGTAGGGGCCTCTGACCACTGAATGAAAGACACGGTTCTCAGAACCGATGATGTGAGAGAGGTAATCAAGAAGACAAACCTCTACTAATAGGAGGCTGTATCAAAGAACAATAGAGTCCAATGAGAAATGAACCAGCCAAGAAACAACTGTGAAATGTGAGAGAAAACAAAGGCATCTGCGTAAATGAAAAGCACAGCATGTCCATCAGTTTGTAGCATGAAACAATCTAATTAGGCAATAAGGAGAGAATGAGGGCCTCTCCTGGAATGCAGCAAATGGCTGGCAGGAGTGGCTGCTTCAGCAGAATGCTAAAACTGCCCTTAGAAAGTAGGATATTAGCACAGGAAAACCCATGAGAGGAACCAATGGAATCTCCGATTTTACATAAGGGGAAACTGAGGCTGAGAGAGGGAGAAGGTCCCTATTAATTGTCCACAATGAGTTACTGGCAGGACCAGGGCTTAATCCCAGGATAGACCTCTTTCCACCAACCCCAACTGCTTTCTCTAAAGTGCTGTATGCTGGAATGTTACTATTTTTGTAAAGGTAAACTAAAGCCCCCAAACTATTATACTTCAAATTGTGTTCATCGTAAAAAGAAAACAATGTAATCTCAATTTCTCTCCAAAGAATTCTTCTGGGAAAACAATCCAATTTGTTAAACTACCTGTGACAATCTCTCATGTGCGTACACAACAGAGAACTAGGGTGTAAGAAGCAAATGCATTTTTGTGGACCCTTTCACATTTGCAAATATGATTTTTCATATTATATGTCAGAAAAAGGACACATATACCAAGCCTTTCTCCTTCACCTGGCTCCTACCTAACCCATTCTCCAGAGTCCTTTAGTAAAATGGCAGGAGGCCGGAGCTCCTTCTAGTATTCGCTCTGCCATTTACAGCTCTGTGACCTTGGGCCGTCTCTGGGCTCCATTTCCCTCATCAGTAAAAGAGGGGCCTGCAGCAGAGGACTTCAAAGGTTTCTCCCAGTTCAAACATGTTATGATTCTGTGAACCCCGAATTAACATTGCCATCAATCAATATGTCAATACCTCCATATTCAAATGTATACTTCCTTATAAGAAAACTAAGAACTCTCCTCAGAGAAACTGGCTGGCCCTCGTGGTCTAAATTCAAACTCTAGGCATCAGAAGCTATGAATTCTATTCCTAGTTCTGCTAAGAAGCTCTCTCTGGGTGAACTTTGGAAAAGTTCCAAAGCAAGGAACCATTACATCCTAGGTCAGTCGATCAGTCAGGCTAATGTGTGAAGAACACTAATTTTGCAAGAAACTTTGGTGAGAGAGAAAAGACACATAGATTGTGAAGACAAAAGTTAAGTTCAACAACCAAATGACACTTTAACACAGCAACATGTCAAGGAATACATGTTGGCCTGGGAATCAATAGAGTTGGACGCCAGTCCTGATGCTGCCAGCTGTGTGCCCTTGTAAGAACAAGAGGCCGGAAGCAGGGTGAGTACTACCATGCCCTACACACCCACTACATGCCAGGCATACGAGTTATCTGAAAATGACAGGGGAGGACTAGCCTCCCCAAGATCTCTTCCATCTCTTCCAGCTTAAATATCCAAATTTAATCCCAATCAGTGTTTGGGGATGAGACAAAGAAGCAGATGACTTAAATCATGCAAAAGTCATTGCAAATATTTGTTTTTACAACAAGTTTTAAAGCCAAATGAGGTTAGTGAAGGTGGAGGGCATACCTAGCAGACTAATTATGCTTTGAAGGAATTAGCAAGTGTGCAAGTAGAAGATGGGGAGGAGAGAAGATAACAACTATATGAACATGGTCAGAGCAAGAAGCCCATGAGGTGATCATGAAACGTGAGGGAGAAGAAATAATAAAGGGAACAATTTATTAATCATTTACCAAAATAATCTCAACTATCTACAAAATATATGATATGCTTACAAAAAAAAAACCAGAAGAAAATATGTCCAAAAAACTGGTTGTTACTGGGACTGTGTATGATCGTTACTTTCCTATTTATACTCTTCCATATTTGCCAAATTTCCTTAGGGAGCATGTATTAATATTGCTATTACAGTGAGAAAAAGAATAAACCTCATGCAAAATGTTTACTCAGCATCTGTTTGCTGTCAGGCATTGTGATAGGCACGAGGGCTACAAAGACAAATAAGAGAGCAACTATTATGGTATAGGAAAGACTTCACCAAAGAGTGACAGGTATTTGGCTGTGACATCAAGGATAAGGGGACATTCACCCAGGTGAGAAGGGAGGAGGAAATTCTAGGCAGAGGAAATAGACAAACAGATAAGGAATCTGGAAGAAAATCAGAAATATTCTGAGAGCCTCAAACAGTTGGCAAATAGGAGGTGTGGGGACGAACAATAAGAGAGAAAACTGGAGAAGTATAAATACAAGAGAAACTTTGGGCCAGGCACGGTGGCTCATGCCTGTAATCCTAGCACTCTGGGAGGCCGAGGCGGGCGGATCGTTCTGAGCTCAGGAGTTTGAGACCAGCCTGAGCAAGAGCAAGACCCCGTCTCTACTAAAAAAATAAATAAATAAATAAAAAATTTTAAAGAAGACAAACTGCAGAGAGCCTTGAATGCCACCCAAACAAGTTTAAATTTCATAAGACCTGTGTTCGATAGATCAGTAGGGTGACTGGAGTTAACACTGATCTATTACACATTTCAAAATAGCTAGAATAGAACAATTCAAATGCTCATAGCATAAGCAAAAGATAAATATTTAAGGTGATATATATCCCAATTACCCTGATTCAATTACCTGAATGTATCAAATTATCACATGTACTCCAAAAATATGTATATTATATATCAATAAAAAATAAAAATTTTTTTAAAAGAAGTTTAAATTTCAACGTATGAAAACTTGCATGAACCTATGAATAACCAAATGACATTTTCATGGTAGGAAGAGCCTTTAAATGCCAAGTATTACCAGGGCATAGGACTGCCTCTTGTCTCTGCCATATTTTCACATCCCTTAGATTTGCGGTCCCCAACCCCCTGGGCTGCAGAGCTCCACTCCCCCCTCCACACCCGTGGAAAAATTGTCTGCCATGAAACTGGTCCCTGGTGCCAAAAAGGTTGGGAACTGCTGCCTTAGACCACATACTGTCTTTTAGTGACTTCCTTATTTTTCACAGATTCTTTTGCTGTTTCCTCAACCAGATTTCACCCACATGAAAATGTTAGGGGAGGGGAAAGAAGGAAGCAAAGAACGCAGTAGCATTCTTTCCTCTCTCCTCACCACTGACCACAAGGCTCAGGGGTGCTCTTGAAAGAGAATCATAAAATTTCAACGTATCTGTATATAGTACTATATATTCCAGAAAATAAGGAACAGCCCCAAGCATGGCTAGTTGTGAATAAGCCTGTCTCTCCCATTAGGCCCCAAGACCTCATGGTGACCACCAAAGAAATATTTGTTAAATCCAACTGACTACCCAGAGGATAAAAACCATTTTAAGAGGCATAAATGTTAGAAAATTTCCCAAAGAATATTAATTTCATTCCTAAAAATTTTCCTGATAGGAAGATTTATTAACTAGTCCCTAGAAAAATACTTTTAGAGGTCTTTATTACATATTAATTAACAATAGAATTGGAAAAAAAAAAAGCCCTCCCAAAACACATCACTTTTTAATGCCAGCTAGATTATCAGCCTGACAGTGCTTTGTTCCCAGAGCTCATTGATTTGCTATGCAAGCATTTCTTGTAAGCTTTAACCTCTACGTAAAGAAATAATATCATCCGGGCTAAAGTTATAATGTGAACATTTATCGGAAGAAAGACAAGGATGAGGCCTAGATGCTTCCCCCAGCTATGAGAAAATATTCACCTATTACAATAAACACCAGGCCCAGAACAGAAAGCAACATAGTTTTCGCCGGGAGACTGGTGAAACTGAAGCACAAAATCCTTCACAAAGTCCCTCCAATGCCATAACTAGACAGGGTTTTCAAACAAATTTGGAAAAAGTATGTTTTAAAATTAGTTATAGGAAAGAGAAGCACCAAAAGGCAGGAGGAGCTTCTCAGTACCTTGGGATAACAAGAGAAAAGGTTGTCCACAGACCAGGGAAACAAAAGTTTCCGTACTATGAAGATGCATAAAGAAAAATCAGAATAACAGGGAAATTAAGTGTAGGGTTTTTTTTTTGTTTGTTTGTTTGTTTTTGAGACAGAGTCTCACTCTTTTTGCCCGGGCTAGAGTGCCATGGCGTCAGCCTAGCTCACAGCAACCTCAAACTCCTGGGCTCAAGCGATCCTCCTGCCTCAGCCTCCCAAGTAGCTGGGACTACAGGCATACGCCACCATGCCCGGCTAATTTTTTCTATATATATTTTTAGTTGTCCAGCTAATTTCTTTCTATTTTTAGTAGAGACGGGGTCTCGCTCTTGCTCAGGCTGGTCTCGAACTCCTGACCTCGAGCGATCCACCCGCCTCGGCCTCCCAGAGTGCTAGGATTACAGGCGTGAGCCACGGAGCCCGGCTTTTTTTTTTTTTTTT
>RJWJ010008325.1:0-53904 GCA_004363605.1 Indri indri | reverse complement strand
AGCCCACTTGGTCATGATGGATTATTTTCTTAATAAGCACCTGGATTTGGTTAGCTAGAATTTTGTTGAGAATTTTTGCATCTATATTCATAATGGATATTTGTCTGTAGTTTTCTTTTTTTGTTGTGTCCTTTCTTGGTTTTGGTATCAGGGTTATGTTGGCTTCATAAAATGTGTTGGGGAGGAATCCATCCTTCTCGATGCTGTGGAATAATTTCTGCAGGATAGGCACCAGTTCTTCCTTATAGGTGTGGTAAAATTCGGGTGTGAAACCATCTGGTCTGGGACTTTTCTTTTTTGGAATGATTTTTATTGCTGTTTCAATTTCGGTCCTTGATATTGGTCTGTTCAGGAATTCGATTTCTTCCTGGTTGAGCCTAGGGAGGCTGTGTGTTTCTAAAAATTTGTCAATTTCCTCCATATTTTCCAGTTTGTGTGCATAAAGGTTTTTGTAATATTCATAAATTATATCTTGAATCTCCATGGTATCAGTTGTAACTTCTCTTTTTTCATTCCTGATGGAGCTTATTAGGGATTTTTCTTTTCTGTTTTTCATTAGTTTTGCCAAAGGTGTGTCAATTTTGTTTATTTTTTCAAAGAACCAACTTTTTGTTTTATTAATCTTCCATATAGTTTCCCTGTTGTCAATTTCATTTAGTTCTGATTTGATCTTATTAATTTCCCTTCTTCTGCTGGGTTTGGGGTTGGTCAGTTCTTCTTTTTCCAGTTCTTTGAGTCAATTCATTAGGTTGTCTATTTGTGATCTTTTTGACTTTTGGATATAGGCATTTATGGAAATAAACTTTCTTCTCAGGACTGCTTTGGCTGTGTCCCACAGATATTGATAACTTGTGTCACCTTTGTCATTTAGTTCAAAGAATCTTTTGATTTCCATCCTTATTTCCTCATTTATGAAGGAATCATTCAGCAGAAATTTGTTTAATTTCCATGACTTTGTGTAGAGACGAGAGTTTCTGTTGGGGTTGATTTCTGTTTTTATTGCATTGTGATCTGAGAAGATGCATCGTATGGTTTCTATTTTCTTAAATTTTTTGAGACATGCTTTGTGTCCTAGAATATGGTCAATCTTAGGGAATGTCCCGTGAGCTGATGAGAAGACCGTGTATTCAGTGATTTTTGGGTAGAATGTCTTGTAAATGTCAGTCAAGCCCATTTGTTCTAGAGTTCTGTTTAAGTCCATTATTTCTTTGTTAATTTTCTGTTTGGAGGATCTGTCCTGTGCTGTCAGTGGGGTGTTGAAGTCTCTGACTATCATGGTGTTGCTGTCTATTGATTTGTTTAGATCAAGTAGAGTTTGCTTTATGAATCTGGGTGCACCTAAGTTGGGTGCATACATATTTAGAATCGTTATGTCTTCTTGTTGAACTGTACTTTCATTACTTTTGTGGATTTAAAAACCAAGTTATCTGAGATCAAAACTGCTACACCAGCCTTCTTTTGGCTTTCATTTGCTTGAAATATTGATTTCCACCCCTTTACTTTGAGTCTAAATGCATCCTTGCAGGTTAGATGCGATTCCTGGAGACAGCAGATGCTTGGCTTGTTTTTTTTTTTTTTTTTTTTTTTTTTTTTTTTTTTTTTTTTTTTTTTTTTTTTTTTTTTTTTTTTTTTTTTTTTTTTTTTTTTTTTTTTTTTTTTTTTTTTTTTTTTTTTTTTTTTTTTTTATCCATTTGGCCAGCCTATGTCTCTTGAGAGGGGAGTTCAAACCATTCACATTTATTGAGAGAACCGTTAAGTGGTGTGAATTACAGTTCATTCTGTTAGGTTGCATTTTGTTGCTTTGTTTTCTCTCTTGAGCCATTGTCGAATCTAGCCTTTGATCTTTAACGTTTAAGTGGTTTCACATTCAAGAGTGTTTATTGTGCCAATCCTTGTGTAATTCTGCTTTGAGTACTTCTTAGAGAGCTGGTCTTGTCTTAGTGAATTCCCTCAGTCTTTGCTTATCCGAGAATCTCTTTATTTCTCCTTCATATATGAAACTTAGTTTGGCGGGGTAAAAGATTCTAGGCTGGGTAGTATTCTGTTTCAGAAGAGTGAGAATGGGGCCCCAGTCTCTTCCTGCTTGTAGGGTTTCAGTCGAGAAATCTGGAGTTATTCTGATGGGCTTTCCTTTGTATGTTACTTGTTTCTTTCTTCTTACAGCTCATAGAATGGCCTCTTTAGTGGATATTTTGGTCAATCTGATCACTGCGTGATGTGGTGTATTCCTATTCGCATTGAATCTCCCTGGGGTCCATTGAGCTTCTTGTACCTGCATATCTAGATTTTTAGCAAGGCCTGGGAAATTCTCCTCTATTAATTCTTCAAATAGGTTATCCAGCCCTTGAGTGTTTTCTTCTTCACCTTCCAGAACCTCTATCCCCCTCAGGTTCTGTTTTTTCCCATAATCCCACATTTCTTTTAGGCTTATTTCTTTTCTCTTAATTTTCTGCTCAATCTCTGTGACTGACTTATTTAATTGGAAGTAATTGTCTTCAGTCTCTGAGATTCTTTCTTCTGTTTGATCTACCCTGTTCTTGAGGCTTTCCACTGTGTTTTGTAGTTCCCTGAATAAGTTCTTTATTTCCAGGAGATCTGTTTGATTTTTCTTTAGTATTTCAATTTCTTTAGTGGATTTTTCTCTAAGTCTTGGATTTTTTTTGTGGTTTCTTTGTGTTGGTTATCCATTTTTTCTTGCATATCATTCAGTTTTCTTACAATCCGTATTTGAAATTCTTCTTCTGTCATTTTAGTGTTCTCAGTTTGGTTAATGTCCATTGTTGGGGAGCTGTTGTTCCTCTATGGGGGTGTGTTCTCCTTTTGAGTCTTCATACTTCCAGAGTTCTTTTGCTGGTTCCTTCCCATCTGGATTAGTTGTTCCTTCTTGCGTTTAGGTTTTTGTTTGGATAATGACACGCCCTGATTAGTCTCTGAGCCAATAGATGGTGTCTGTGGGTGATATTTGACCACACCCTTTATGATGAATCAGTAGATGGAATACATGAACTAAAAGCGTGTGCAGGATGACCTCCCAGTCAATAGGTAGCACTTGCAGGGAGGAGAGTGCTGTTTTTGGGTCCTGTAGCTAGCTCTTATTCCTTTAGAGAGGCCCTCTTGTGCCTGGGGTGATGCGTGGGGCCCTGGGTTTTCCAGGTGTGTCCTTGTCCTCCACTTCAGTGGGAGCAGGACTGGGAGTGAGTCTGGGTGGGGCTGGGTTGGGTAAGCCTGCCCTTAGGCTCCACAACTGCTGTTAGCAGGGGTCAAAGGTCTGCTTTTTGTTTCTGTGCAAAGCTGCTGGGAGGGGATGAAATGGCTCCACTCAGCTGAAAGTCTAGGCTAGGAGGTGGGGCTGTCCAAGACCTGCACTCTGGAGCAGGTCTCGCTCCCCTCCACTCTCCCCCTCTTTGTGGTCTCTCCCAGGCCTCTGCCAGCAGGCAGGACCTCAGGCCAATGGATCTCCCCCAGCTGTGACGTGGGCGAGGAGGTTCCCCACCCAGGATCGTAGCCTGAGCTGTCCTTATTCTGCACCTCAGTGGGGGCAGGACCAGGAGTGAGTCTGGGTGGTGCTGGGTTGGGTAAGCCTGCCCTCAAGCTCCACAACTGCTGTTAGCAGGGGTCAAAATTCTGCTCTTTGTTTCTGTGCAAGGCTGCCGGGAGAGGCTGAAATGGTTCCACTCAGCTGAAAGTCTGGGATTGGGGGGTGGGGCTGCCCAAGACCTGCACTCTGGAGCAAGTCTAACTCCCCTCCATTCTCCCCTTCTCCGTGGCCTCTCCCAGGCCTCTGCCAGGAAGCCGCACCTCAGACCGATGGATCTCCCCTGGCTGTGACGTGGGCCCAGAGGTTCCCTACCCAGGATCGCAGCCTGAGCTGGGTGCACAGCCCTCTTTTAGGAGGAGGGCTGCCGCTCAGGCGCTCTGATCTGCCCCTGAAGGCACACACTCCTCCATAGGCTCTTTCACAGATCTCTCCTCCATGCCCCAGGGCAGTACGATTGTGACCTGGGTGTACTGGGGTCTGGTCTGCATGCCTGTCCCCTGGGCCTTGGAGTTCAATCCCTGACCCTGCCAGGGGGAGGGGTGCTGGTGTTGAATCACCTACAGGGTGCCCAAGCCAGATCAATTTCACTCCCCCTGGGATTTGCCCTGCTCTCCTGGAGTTCCCAGACAAGCAGCACCTGGGAGGGTTGGCAGGTACAGAGCTTGCAGTCTGAGTACCCCTCAGTCTGCTGTACGGCCCCAAAAGGAGAAGTCCCATTCCTTGGAGATGCCTCCGTGTGACAGTTAAATTGTCTCTCTGGGCACCCTCAGGTAGGGAGGGGGAAGGAGAGAATGGAGCTGTATGGCGTCTGCCAACAGGCTCGGGTCAGCGCCCCAGGGAGGTGCCCCCAAGGGAGCTGGGAACCCGGCGACGTGTCCATAAGAGGCCACTGCTCACTGGAGGCAGCCGTCTCTGGGCTGGTGTCGACAGGTCTCTCCAACCGCTCAGAAGCCCACCAACAGTCCGAGATGCAAGGGAGGGGAACGTTAACCATTCCACCTACCCTTGTCGCTGGTCTCCAAGCCTCTCGGGACCTTTCTCCTTCCAGTTCTCCTCCGCAACGTCTTCCCGTGGAGTCTCCTGTAGTTTCAGGCACCCTTCCTTCCGAACCTCACCCGATCTATGTTTCTCTGCTAGTTTATTTTTTTCTCTTTTTTCTAAAATTTGTCTTTTTTGCAAAGACACTCTGGCGGCTTTTCTCATCCGCCATTTTGGCTCCTCCCTCTATACATTAATCTTATATAAGATACAAGATCTCTATCTAGCCAATTTTCATTGAATAGGGTTCTAAATATTTGTGTACCTACTCTTATATTAAGAATAACGTTTTAAAAACGTAATTGAATTTTCTTCCGATAATTTCTTTTCCACATTTATAAGCTTTTTCATCCAAAGCTAAAAGCTATAAATCAAATATTTTTGAATACAGGAAAATAAAAAAAAAGGAAAAAAAACTTTATTTGAATATGTTAAAACATATCAAAATGTCTAAGAATCTTTTCTAAAAATGGAACCTAACTCTAATTTCTAAATCATTTTTATGCCCCCCCAAAAGAATCATTTCTCATCGCTTAAAATTGTATGCAAAAAGCATCATCTGACAAACAGTCTGAATATAAAACTAGAAACAATCCCTGATTATGGATCTCAGTAGAAGTTAATTGTGCACTTATAGCACACATCTGCTCTAGAGAGAATCTAACCCTTCCATTAGTACAATACAACAGGAAGATGCCTGCTTTTGCAAATCTGAATCAATGACATTTTTGTGTCTCTGTACATGTATCTTTATGGTTTATATGTTTTTATTTATCAGGGATCATGGTGATAATGTTCACACATAACTAATATTTCCTATCACATCCATCAGAATATTTCCTCATCAGAATTTGCTATAGTACCCGGTTATGGCAAAAGATTTGTCTTCACATTTATAGAAGCTGTTTTTAAGCACCTGAGTGGTAGGCATTTTTTTATAGATAACTTGTTACACTTACTATTGATGTCTATCTTCCATTATGACAGCATTTACTTCCAAGGATTCTTTCAAATTCTTCTACTTTCTTTTGGATCCATTTTCTTTCCTCTGATTCCCTCTTCAAAGAATTGCACTTTGATAGAATGAATAAGGGATATTTTAAACCAAGGAAAAGGAACAATTTTAAGATATTTCAGAGTTGACCTAGAAGAAAAATCTTGGATTCATCCACTTCTAATTTTAGGCAAAAGCATGAAAGACCACATTAAAACAGTATTAAACAGAAAAAAAATAACCTTAATAATAACAACAAAGACTGTATTAAAAATGAGTTCCCACCAAAAGAGATTTCAAGAAAATTAACAATTTTATGATTTTTAAAAAATTTCTAGCTTCTTTCAAAAATTATTAAATAAATATGCAAAAGACATGAAATACTGTGGTATCTTCTGCCTTCTCATTGAAACTTGCCTTTCTGGAGAACAGAGGTGAATTTTGAGAGAGGCAGCCAAAGATGGACTAGGGGTGGGCACAGTACTGCCAACGGCCCCTGAGGAGGCCTGTCCTGAGGGCTCTGATGATTGGAACAAATGGCTCTCCACAGAATTTGACCTGAAAAATACAGGGGATAATATCATGCAGTGAAAGAAGACAAATGAAACAAACATAAAAAGAATTAAGGAGAAACAACAAGATCCAGGAGTGAGCAGCAATGTTTAGCTGGTCCATAGAATATCTTCTGTTCATAATGATGTTACAGCTCTAGTTTTAACCTTATATATCCTTATATAAAAAACTCTTCTTAAGATGTGTTAAATGAGTTTCATGCTTCATCAAAAGTACTGGCATTTGTTCAAAGAATTTCTTAGTTCACTAATGAATTCTGGATACCTTCCACTCTTCCATTTCTTAGACTACAAAATAACTACCATTTGCAGTTATGGAATAGTATGTAGACAAAGAAAATAGAGGGGAGAAACAGAAGACTCTTATATTGGGCCCATCCTGGATTGACTTGACACCATTCATCAAGTAGACTTTGAGATAACACAGTGGTAGGCAAGTTGCTGAGACTCAGAGTAGACTCATGTGCATAATGACTTTTCAGTCAAGGAGAGACCATATACACCAGGGTGGTCCCAAGAGATTAAAATGGAGCTGAAAAGTTCTAGAGATGTCGTAGCCATCCTAATGTCATAGCACAATGCATTACACACATGTTTGTGGTGATGCTGGTGTACACAAACCTACTGTGCTGCCAGTCATACGAAAGTATGACACATTATGTTAAGTATATTACATAATACTTGATAATGGCAATAAATGACTATGTTTTTGGTTTATGTATCTAAATACTATACTTTTATCGTTATTTTAGAGTGCTCCTTCTACTTACTGAAAAAATAGTTAACTCTAAAACAGCCTCAGGCAGGTACTTCGAGAGGTATTCCAGAAGAAGGCATTATTATCATAGGAAACATGTGTGTTATTACCCTTTAAGACCTTTAAGTGGGACAAGATGTGGAGGTAGAAGACAGTGACATTGATGATCCTATTTGTGTAGGCCTAGCCTAGGCCTACACATTAGCCTAATGTGTATTTGCATCTTAGTTTTTATTAAGAACTAACGAGTTTAAAAAGAAAAAGAAAAAAGAAAATAGATAAAAGCTTGTAGAACAAGGATGTAAAGAAAGAACATATTTTTGTACAGCTGTACAATATGTGTTTTAAGCTAGGTGTTATTACAAAAGAGACAAAGTTAAAAAATTAAAAGTTTACAAAGTAAACAGTTATAGTAAGCAAAGATTAATTTATTATTGAAGAAAGAAATAATTTTTATAAATTTAAGTTAGCCCAAGTGTACAGTATTTAGAAAGTCTACAATACTATACAGTAATGTCCTAGGCTTCCATATTCACTCACCGCTTACTCACTGACTCACTTACTCACTTACATTCCTGTGTACTCTATTCATGGTAGGCACCCAATACAGGTGTACCATTTTTTTATCTTTTATACTGTATTTTCCTGTATCTTTTTTATGTTTAAATGTGTTTAGATACACAAATCCCATTGTGTGACAATCACATGCAGTCTAGGGTGGGGAACCTGTGGCCTTCTGATTTCAAGATTCTTCCCTTTTAAGCACAAATGGGAGCAAGAAATGCTTCATCTTTCTCTGCTGCACCTCTTTTAATAAAAGGATTTGTTCTGCAAAATTTGAATTCGGTCAAAAGGCTGTGCTTAAGGACCTAGAAGGGCACATCTCACCTTAAGGCCGCAGGTTCCCCACCCCCACTTGAAATTACTCAGAATGTATCCCTTGTAGTAAGCAACGTATGACTGTATTTTACTTCTTGTCTGGCAACTTCGGCTACTTTTTTAAGAAAGAAAATTCTGAATTATGATTTCTAAATAACCAGGTAAGAATACATTTTTTCCAAAGGAAGAGCAGCTTGTAGAAGAACATATTAATTAACATTTGCCATAAAATCTAGATCATCTCTATAGTAATGGTTCTCAAACTTTTTGGTCATAGGCAACTTTTTTCTCTTAAAAATTTGTAAAATCACCAAAGAGTTTTTGTTTCCATAATTTGTATCTATTGATATTCTCCTTATTAGAAAATATAATGGAGAAAGTTTTAAAATATTCTTATAAAATAACATAAACCCATTACATGTTAAAATAAATATGATGTGTTTTATGAAAAATAACTATATTGTTCAAAAAATTGATGGTGAGCGTAGCATCGTTTTTCATTTTTGCAGATCTCTGCATTGCCTGGTTTTTTAGAAGATGGCTGGAATCTCATACCTGTCTCTGCATTCAATCTGTTGCAATATGCTGGTTAGTTGAAATATATGAAGAAAGTCTGACCTCAGACAGATATCGAATGAGACAAAGGAGGTCTTTACAGACCCCGTAAAGGGTCTCATAGACCTCCAACTCTGTAAGTATCCTTTCATTTTAACTTTTCTCTCTTCTTTACCCCTCCACACCGATTATCCTTGGTCTTTCTTTTCTTTTTCCTTTCATGTCTTACATGTTTTTATTTATTTTTCCCTCCCTTATTGTCTACCTTATTAACTTTCTAAGTACCCTTTTCCTTGGTGACCTCTAATTTCCTTCTCTACTTTTTCTTCCTCCTTTTGAAACCCTCTCTACCCTATTCTCTCCAAGTGATATACAAAAATAAAGTATGCCTTTCTTAAAAAGAAATTATTTTGGGAGATCTTGAAAACATACATGATATTTCTTATTTATTTCTCCATAGATTTTTTTTCTGTAAATGGGATTATCTAGCTATACAGATAGAAGTGAACAAAAAAGTGGGAGCATCTTTAATTCCCCTCTTTCTCTCAATCTATGCATCTCGTTTCATTATGTTCCTTTCAAAATATATTGTAAATCTCTTTTCTTTCAACTCCTCTTTTCTATATCCAATCCCAGCTTAATCTACTCTTTCCTCTCATTCATGATATTACAACAGTCTACTAACTGGCTTCCTACTCTCCGCTTGCTCAACCCTGCCACCGTCACAATTAATTCTCCATTCAGCGGTCAATGTGATTGTCATAGATGCTCTTGGTGACCCATTTTGATCTCCTCTTGCAGCTGGGACATTCATTCCCCAGCTGTTATGATAGCTTATAATCACTCAAAACTGATGCTGGTCTTGTCTGGAGAATTGGCATGTACCAAATAGGAGCTCCAATGAAACTCTGCAGTGAATTCCAACCTCTTCATTACTGACTACAAAATACTGCTGTTAACTGGTGCCTGCCTACCATCTGACTTCATTTCCTGTTAACCAGCTAAGAAAGATCCTTCCTGAGGGCCTTTGTGCTTGCTATTTCTTCAGTCTGGAATGTTTTTCTATGTCTCTTTGGAGAGCCGATTTGTCATGTTCAGATATAAACTCTAATATCACCTTCTCTTAGAGGACTTTTTGATCAATCTATCTAAATTTTCCCTCCATCTTCCCTTCCCTTCCCTCAGTTCTGCTCAGTAACTATGTTGTTTTGTATTTTTCAGAGAATCCATTACTATTGGAAATTATCTTATTTATGTATGTGTTTATTTTTCATTACATCTTCTCACTCATATCAGACTTGATATTAATAAAAATAAACTTTTATTGAATTAAACTTTTGAGATTTTATTTTTTACAACTGCAGGCATGTATTATTTTGACTAAAAATAGAACCTCAATAAATAGTAGATATCCTTCTCTTCAAAAAGTTCATAATCTAGTAAAAGAGAAAGCAAGTGTGTTAGTTCTCTATTGCTGCAAGTCAAATTACTCCAAACTTAGCAGCATAAAACAATAAATATTTATTATCTCATGGTTTCTGAGGGTCAGGAATCCAAGTGGCTTAACTGGCTTGTTCTTCCTCAGGGTCACTCACAAATTTCAGCCAGGTTGTTGGCTGGAGCTTGTAGTCATCTCAAGGTTTATTGGAGAGGATTCATTTCCAAGCTAACTGATATTGGCAGGTCTCAGTTCCTCACTATATGGGCCTCTTCAAAGGTAGACTGAGTGTTCACAATAGTGGTTTTCCACAGAATGAGTTATTCAAGAAAGAGAGAAAGAAGAAGAGAGCAAGAGTGAAAGCAAGAGAAAGAGAGAGACAAATAACATCTTGGAAGGAAACCACAGATCTTTATAACCTAATCTTGCAAGGGACATCCAATCACTTCTGCAGTATTTTGTTTACTAAGTCCAGGCCCCATGCAAAAGGAGCTGAATTAAGCTGCATGTTTTGCAACGAGGGGTATAAAGAATTTGTGGGTATATCTTTAAAATCACTACAATAAGTTATACATGGTTACATATGAAAAATTCCTTAACAGTGGTAAGGGCAAAGCATTCCAAGAATTCACAAATATATAAAAACAAGTTAAATTATAATGATAAGTAAAGATTTCAATGAAAAAGTGGTTGTTGATGCTTTTTGATAAATGAATATTTGAGAAAAATCATTTTAGGTAGAGGAAGCAAGATAAAAATATGAAAAAATGCAGAATTTCATTAAGGAATGAAAAATAGTTTGGCTAAGGCAAAATTATGGAGGGAGAAGAGTATTTGGCTCGGTGATCTATTGCTGAAGGAAGAAAGCCACCTATTCCTGTTCTTCTCTGATTTACAGATGGCCAGAAAAGAAGAAAAGAAAAGAAAAAAAAAAAATCCCTTCAAATACCCATGGCTTAATCAGCATAGTCCTGCTCTTCCAGAAAGCGAAGCAGCAGCTGTGTGAGATGTGATTCAGGACTTCGTCCAGTTTCTGCTTCCCAGCATCCCCACAACTTGGATAGTGCTAGATGCGGATATATCTTTCCCCCAGCAAGAAAATGTCTCCAGTTTTTCACTGAAGCTTGCACCCCATCTAAGATTATACCCAATTACATTTCAATGAATAATTTGTTTTATTGACTACTACATATCAGAAGTATGATAAATACTTTTATGGTCCCTTCTGGTGAACAAGTGCTTTATCAAACTGCATATATTTGGACAAACTTCTTCAACTGAGCATACGCGAACACACAAAACCAGGCCAATAGGTTACTCAGATAAACAGAGAGCTGAATCTGGGGGTGGAGGGTAGAGGTGGAAGCAAACTAATTAAGTGTCAATTTTTAAACTGATCAATCAATTAAGTCAAAAGCCCAAACCGATTTGTTTACTAAATTAAACCTTTGTTTAAACCTCATTAATTACAAACTTGGAGGACAAAAGGAGACTGGCCACTGAAGTTTAGCATTCTCAAAATGAACTTATTTTTTTCCCCCTATTTTGGGAGGAAAAAAGGTATTTCTTTCATCAAAGTTTATGTAAATGTAACTAATGGTTAAGCTCCTGAGACCTTTCATAGCATATAAATCGCCAATATTTGGCATGCTTTCTGATCCCTCACCATAGGCAAACATGTTATAAGAGGTAACTAAAACACTATTTCCAGACAGAAGCCAGGGAACTGCCAACTCTTGTAAGGGCCAAACAGAAAACATTTAGGTCACCGTATCAGATTGCTTACCTGTTTGTGTAACACACAGTTGGAAAATATGTTCTGACAGTTTCAAAAACAATATAATTATTTTTGGAAATTGAGGATGATGTAACTGTTTTACGGTTTTATAAATATAATAAAATATAGAATCTATCTAGGGGGCAATGCTATCTTGATTTTCGATTAGCTTAACCAAAAAGGGTAAACATGATTAGTTAAAATAATTTTTGCAACCTCTGTCATTATCTATCAAACTACTTTGGGGATCATTTCTATTTTTAGAGTTGGAATAAATAAACGTGGCATAAAACACAGCAGGTCTTTTCGTCTTTCTCTGGCTAAACTTGTGTATCTCCTATGTACATTTCACGCTGTAAAAAGCTTTTCGTGTCTTCCTCCTTTATAAAAATGTAGGACAAATGTTTAACAAAGTAAAAGAAGGTGTGAGGAAACAGAGCAAATGTGTGCTTATATTTAATAAAAATTAGGTGAAGTGTTCATTTAGAGAAAAATGTCTGGTTTTGGTGGTAATTAAAGATGTGGTACAGCCCGCTCATTATCAATTTCTAATGCTGAGTTGACACACTTAGTTCCTAAAGGTTATCTATCAATCCATAATAATAAATACACGCATTCTAAGGAGACAATAGTTTCCCACACTTGTAGGATAAATTACTATTGAGTTTATTTGTTTTGCTTTTTCTCACTTACTGACAAGTTTGAGCCAGTAGTTCTCATCATTAATTTCTGGAAAGCAATAATTAACCCTATGCTCTAAAACCATCCCGAGAATCTCCTCATATGCCCTGTTTCTCTTCCCACCCTCGTTGTTTTTCTTCCTCTTGCTTTGTTTTGTTTCCTAACAAATTACCCACCGTTTTTAACCGCAGTGCTTGTGAAACCAGTCAACTCTGTTTAAATGGTTCAAGCAATTGAATGCAAAAATACGGTTTAAAATTTCACAGGTTCTGTTTTAAAGAGAAAATCTTTCTCAGGAGTGGTAATATCCAATAAGGGGTGTAGAAAGGTTAATAAGACAGTCAGTGGTAGAAGCCTTCAAGTATAGTTCCCCAAACATCTTTCCTATAGACTAGCTCCTCTTCTCTCAGAGTTGCCCATTATCATAATTGCTTTAAAATCTTAGTTCTTATATCATGTCAATATCTAAAAATGAAGAAATTATATTAATAATATATGATCTTTAATTTTCTATTACTGTTTTGAAACTTACAACATATTCCTTATCTCATTTAGAAATACACACAACTGTGCGAAAGATCTTTTGGTAACCTCATCTTATTCCTAAGGAAGGTAAAGTTATAGACATTTCCTAACCCACCCCAAGTCATACAAGCATCCAGCCCTATAATTGAACTCAGTCTCAAATCTTTTTACTTTCAGTTCAGCACTCTCATGACACTACATGCAGAAATCCAAATGTTTCTCCACAATCTGAAAAACTAATTTTTCTGCTTGTATAAAAATGTTTCCTTGTGAATAATGCTATGAACAGAATTGTGTCCCCCAAAATTCATGTGTTGAAGTCCTAACTTACAATGTGATGATGTTTGGAGATGGGGACTATGGGAGGTAATTAGATGGGATTCTTGGTTCTATAAGAAGAAGATCAAGAGATTGCTCTCTCTCTGCAGGATGAAGATGGATGTCCATAAGACAGAAAGAGGACCCTCACCAGGAATTTTATCATCAGGAAGCACCCTGATCTTGGACTTCCCAAGTTTCCAGAAATATGAAAAATAAGCATCTGTTGCCAAGCCACCCACTTAATGATATTTTGTTAAAGCAGCCCAAGCGGACCAATACAGTTACATAATTTTCATCTTCATAAATTCATTAATTTTAGAAATATGACTCGTTTTTGCCCCAAATTTCTCTAACACTTAAAATTTTTAAAAATTATATTATATTTATTCATGCTGTTATGTTAATTTGGATCTCATTTTGTTTGATTCTTTCTTATTGATGGAATATTTAGTTTTTTTATCTTCCTAGTGGCTTCTCAGGAGGGCTTCATTATGAATAATTTAATTATTATATTTTTGCACAAGCAAGTAAATAACACTGAGTCAATAGGTAGTCAGTTTAAATGAAATGCATAGATATGGAAAAATCATAAAAAATAAACTTAATTTATTTATTGATTTAATTAGAAAAGTTACTCCAATTCTAGAAAATTCAGTGCATCCAGAAGATGCATTACCCTTTTCAGAAGTAAACAAATGGTGTTAGAGTTAAAAAGCAAAATAATGTTCATAAATGTGGATAAGTTTAAATAAGAACTAAATATATAATGTTATATTCTAATTTATTACCATAATTATTAATATTCAAATATTGTCTTATAATTTTTTTTGAACTCTTGTTTATTGCGTGAAGAACATGTTCATATTCATAGAACAATGGGTACCTGTCACAGGTTGAGTTCTCTGAAGAAAAGTGAGGTGGAGTTTGGGATTCAAGATGGGATTTATGTCTTTGAAAGGAAGGGAATGAAAGCAGGACTAGGAAGCAGGAGAAATCAATTTGTGGTACAGATTGGTCAAAGTCTGGCCTAATGCTGCCTGTCAGAGTTGCTCTGCCTTGAGCCAAAATGACTCACCCTCTTCATCCTCATCTCACTCAGCAACAGGATGGGAGCTGCTCTGAGAAGCATGAAGTGGCCCTCTGGAGCTGAGGCTCATCCTAGATCAGCTGACTGCTGGAGATGTCTGCCGACTGTACTCCCCACAGCTCAGTGCCATGAGGTTGGCACATCTCAGTTTTCACCAAAGCATCTGGATATTAAGATTATGTACTACCATTACAGCATAGGTAAAGGCAAATTATGAACATTCTAAACACCTGAGTGATGTCTTGTGTCAGAATACCCCCTCAAAATACAGCATACTGCTCTAGTAGAATTCACTGGAATGCTCCTGGCCACTTTGTATGCCATCCCCACACCCAATCACCCAGCCCACTAAGGTCACCGTCTGACTATTCTTCAAGAAACTGATGTACTGTGAAAAACCACACTGACCATCTATCTGCCTATCCTCTGGTCACAACTCTTGTCCCATTGGGCTCACAATATGGTTAATTTCTTTTACCACCTACTTTACCTAGGGTAAATCGCACGGGGTGAGAATCTTAATACCCAAATGCTTATTTTCTCTTTTGGAAACAGCAACTGTGTTATGGATCACTTGATTATTACCAGACATATCAGATGAAATGTTTAGAATATTTTAATCCTAAAATATTCAAGGGATCACTACAACTGAATAAAGCCATTGGAAAATACAATTTTTTTTTTTTTTTTCCTGAGACACAGTCTCACTCTGTCGCCCTGGATAGAGTGCAGTGGGGTCATCATAGCTCACAGCAACCTCAAACTTTTGGGCTAAAGCGATCCTTCTGCCTCAGCCTCCTGAATAGCTGGGAATACAGGCACCACTACACCCAGCTAATTTTCTCTCTTTTTTACAGACTTGCTCTTTGTTCAGGCTGGTCTCAAACTCCTGAGCTCAAGCAATCCTCTTGCCTTGGCCTCCCAGCAAAATATTTTTTTATACTTTATTTTTTATTATTATTTTTATTTCAGCATATTATGGGGGTACAAATGTTTAGGTTACATATATTGCCTTTTCCCCACCTGAGTCAGAGCTTCAAGTGTATTCGTCCCCCAGATGGTGTGCATTGCACCCATTAGGTGTGTATATACCCATCCCCTCCTCCTCCCCCCCGTCACCTGCCCTACATCCGATGAATGTTACTACTGTATTTGCACGTAAGTGTTGATCGTTTAATACCAATTTGATGATGAGTACAAGTGTTGCTTGTTTTTCCATTCTTGGGATAGTTCACTTGGGAGAATGGGCTCCAGCTCTATCCAGGATAATAGAAGAAGTGCTAGATCACCATTGTTTTTTGTGGGAGTAGAGCTCCAATGTATACATATACCATGTTTTCTTAATCCACTCATGTATTGACGGGCACTTGGGTTGTTTCCACATCTTTGCAATTGTGAATTGTGCTGCTATAAACATTCTAGTGCAGATGTCATTTTTATAGAATGTCTTTTGTTCCTTTGGGTAGATGCCCAGTAATGGGATTGCTGGATCAAATGGTAGTTCTACTTGTAGTTCTTTGAGGTATCTCCATATTACTTTCCCCAGAGGTTGTACTAGTTTGCAGTCCCACCAGCAGTATATGAGTATTCTTATCTATCTATCTACAGTCACAGTAACATTTACTGTTTTGGGACTTTTTGATAAAGGCCATTCTTTCTAGAGTTAAGTGATAAATCTTTTAGCCCCACCCAACTCTTCTTTCAAAGGATATCAATTAGCATAACTCTGGCCTTCTTTCTAACTCTGAACATTCCATTCTTGGTAGAAAGGATAACTGGACATCCTGGAGAAAGGATAGCTGAACATACTTGGCTCCACTCTGTCCTTCTCTTTCCACTGGGGAAGCTGCCCAAAGACAGTATAAGTTCTTCCCTGCTCTCCCAGGGAAGGCCTCCCACATGTTGCTGTCTTTGGACAAAGGGTAAGGACCACCCTAATTCTAGTCTTTGATGCAAATAAAAGCCATATTCTAAACCTGGCTTTTATTCATAATAAAAAAGATATTTGATACCCATCTTCTTTGCTTTTGTGTAATTTCTTACTATTTCAGTATCCAAATATGAAAGCAGTTACTCTGAGCATTTTCCTCAGAAGTATCCAATAGCTACAATAAAATAGGCAAAACAAAATCCTCATTTGTCTCATAACAATGAGTTCAGGTTACTTTTCATATAAGTAAAAGAGAAAGGAAAATTAACAAGGAAATTTAAAGAGGAAAATTCTGCTTTAGCTTTAAGATTATTGAAATTCTTATAAACAATGTGATTATCTGATAATAACACAACACAATAAATAAATAAAGTAAAAAGCTGGTTTTTATCTACTATGCCAAGTATGATTCTTCTGATTTCTTTTTGTTTGTTTGTTTATTCAAGAAAATCTTTTTAAAAGTTGGATTGACCAAATGCGAGAGACTTGCCCTGGCATTGTATAATCACAGCCAGAAATGTTGAATAAATAAATCAATACGATGGAGCTGTATATTAAAAACAACAAGCAGAGTTTGTCCTAAATGTTTGCCCCATAGCCAGGTTTGCTTTGAGCCAGCATATGAAAGATTTTGTGATTAGGCCCCAAAGCACAAAAATACCAATTAATTATGATGATTATATATGTCTTCATTAGTAGTCTATAAATAAATCATGCACAGCATTATGCAGTCAGCTATCCTGGAAAAATATTCTTCTAGAGGGCTGTGAAAGCAGCTTAATTAATTATAAATGCTCTGCAACTTATCACATATTATATTTTGAAATGTTAAAACATACATATATACACATGTTCTATATGTGTGGAGGTATCTGTCAAACTGTTTCAGAGTTTCTTTATACTACTTACCACTAAAATCCTTTCCAGAATCAAACTGAAGATTTGTTAAAAATCTACATTTATTGTTAAAGGTAAAATTGTCATTTAGAACACTTATACTTCCAATTACCCTCATGTTTTCAAATGACAGATTGCTTCTCTGTGATATTTAACTTCTGTGCTCCCAGAAATACTTCGTAAATGTGTTCCTCTCCTCTTCCCACCTCATTCTCTCCCTGCGCTCAGAATATTTTCCACGTTTATTCAAAAAGATTTCTTCCTGAAAGTGTTGCAGTTATTAAAAAAACACTTCAGTTATGATTGTAATTAATCCATTTGTGCATGGTATCCTTCGTTCACTTCTCCAGCTCCTCTGTTCCCCACCCACCCTGCTAGACCAGTGGGAGACTGACCTCTGTGAACTGCATCAAGCAGTTCCCTTGCCCTCTGGTTTCCAGTTGAGCTCGGCTAATGGGGATCCCTGGCAGGAGATCAGAGGTAGGTAGGAAAATTTATTTCCCTTGCTCCTTTTCTGTAGGTTGACTGTGTACCTCCGCCAAAGGTCACAGCTCTTGACAGGTGATTCTTGCCACACAGATCTCGCTATGAGTTTTAGTCTTTTCAGCTCTAAGTGTGATAACAGGTCTCTCCACTGTAACTAGCTCTAAGGTACTACATTATCTCTTTTGATTTCTCTACACTCTGCTCTAACTTTTGTAGATTATCCTTCTACTAAATTCATTTCAAATTAGCCAATTTGAGTACATAGTCTGTTTTCAGCAAGGCTCTAACTAATATGTAATTCTTCTTATAAATTATTCAAACAATACAAAAATAGAGTAAAACATGAACACCTTCATTATATCGTTTGATTGTGAACACTGAAAATATAATTCAAATTGGCTTAAGCACCTGGATTTCTCTAGTTCACTGAGTCAATATGTCACAAACAGAAACACAAGCAGAAAGATGCACTTTTCATAGCTTGTTATTATTTAAATGGACCAGAACAGAAGTTCAGGGTACCATCAAGCATGCTTTTGTTTATACTACCCCGGGAATGAGTTTGTATCAGTCAGGGTCCAGTCAGAGGACAAAATCAAATCAGTTATTTTAATATTAACAGTTTCATATACATAATTTTAATTAGGTATTGAAGAATTGAAAGAGCAAAAAGAAAATTACGTTATTCTGGAAGGAGCATCTGCAGGCAGCAGCTACCCTACTAGCAAACATACAAGCCTGGAGGAGGGGCCCTACAGAGATGAAATTGAAACTTCAGAGAAGGGCTGCTGCTTCACCCAAGCTGGCATCTCTTAGCTTGGAGGAGATACCTTATGGGAGTAAATCCCAGGCCTCTGAAGAGGAATGTTAAGTGACAGCAGCAGGGGCTGGAGTTTCTTCTGCAGGAGCACAGCGAGACTGGTTCTGCAAATGTCGAAGAACTGCAAAGTCATTTAAACACTCTACTGAAACAAACCGCTGCTACCAGGGGGATGAGGTGAGATGAGGCTAAGGTGATGCTCAATGACAGGAAGCAAACAGGAAGCCAGCACCAAACAAACAAGAGGAGAAAGTCCCTTTCTCTCCTCCATCCTCACAGCTCCCTCTAGTGCTTTCTGCTGGCCAAAAATAACAGGAAGGCAGCTGGCAGAGCAGACATGTAGTTTGCAGATTTAGCATCACAGAACAGAATCTAGAATCAAGAGTTTCAGCTGAGAGGCAATAACTTAATAACTGGCATAAGGTAATAGCCAGAAGTCAACTACACTCATTGATTAGAGACACAGTTGCAGATTTCCAACTTTGTGCCAAACCTTGTATGAGGCTAGACTGTCTTATCCCCAGGGAAATTTAGTCCCTAACTAAGGAAGTTCATATGAGAAAGAAGACAGTTAAAACACAATGTGAGAAGTACTATACTAGAGGTGAGAACATGAAGCTTTTGAAGTAGCATTTCAATTAGCAATGTGTGGTCAGGGAGAGCATTCCATTGGAGGTAATGTTGAGGTTGGTGCTGAATTCTGAAAAGATTGAATAGGCATATAGAGGCTACCGAGTGGATACCAGAATGACTCAAAAGCATGATAATCAAATTTTTGAAAACAGGATGGTCAATAATCAGGGAACTCCAGGTAAGTTCCACCAGAGAAACTTTCTGGTTAGAACACAGGAGCCACTCACTCTGCTCACCCTGGACACCACTGCACTAGACTTGCTGTCACCAGGCACAGATGCCACGAACAAAACTATAGTTGGTCAATTTTTAACAGGCCATTTTTATTTGTATCGCTTCCTCAAAATTCGAAGTGGATCATCCAGTAGGCTTGAACCTAGGTCAGTTGCCCTGCTCTAGGTGCTAGGGGAAAGAAAGAAGAACATATGACCTTATCAGTCTGATGTTAACCCTGGCTCCTCCAAAATTCACATAGTCAGGTATTACTCTGGTATTATTGGGATAAGATAAGAATTTGTATTAGGGACTTAAATCATGCCCATTAGAAATTGTCTCTTCGGCAACGTAGAATCCATATAAAATCTTCTCATTTGACCTGACCAAATCTCCTGTTTTATAAACTATGCAACTTTCTCTAACAGCAAAAATCCACTTCACCAGTGTTCCAAAGGGAAACTATCTTAAACCTCTTCAGTTACTGAATCCAGCTCCAAGACCAGAATCCTTGGATTATCTCTGTACTGACCCTAGTTTTCTTGGATCCAGTCTTGATAGTTAAAATATATCTGAAATTATAAACAATCATCACCCATACCTGTCACAGTAGTGGCTGAAAGGAAAAGAGAAGTAGATTTATATCAATCCTTCATTCCTAGGAGTTCTGAACTCTTGGTAGTCTTATCTGTATGGTCACATGAAAATTTCCCAGGGGACCAGCTGGGTACCCACCCTTCCTGATGTACTATGCATCGTAAACCTCTTTCCTCTCAATTTTCAGGATCTATTGCCCTGTTCAATATAGTAGTTCCTGTTTTTCCTACTGACTCAGGTCATAAGACTCTGAATTTGCCAGACGGCAATGTTTACTTCCATGCAACCGTTGTTGAGTACCCTGGTGTAACATTTACTCCTTGGATATCTGTAATATTTAAGTCAGTAGTTCAAATAAACTCAGAGATGGGAATAAAATAATTGTGAATGGCTGATTAGATTTAATTGGAAGAGGTAATAATTCCATTTCTTAATTTTTGGACCTATGTATACTGACTATTAAAGAAATAGCAACATATATTGGTCAATGTTTCAAATCATAGGTAGTATCTTATGATCTGGTACCACAATTTATTCTTTAATAAAATATATGATAAGACTAAAGAAACCTAAGGGCAGTATCCTATTGTCTTACTTCTTTCATAGGAAATTGAGTTTCTTGCTTAAAAGAAATTATGAGAAATATCATGATGTTGAATAAGGCATTCAGTTGTATAGACTTTCATAGCAATGCTGACTTGACACATTGCAGGAACTCTTCATGAGAAAAGCAGTAAAACAATCATCATCTGATACCCAAACATATGATATAATATCATACGTTCAGATTTACTACTTTTGGTAAAATACCTTGGTACACTGGTAAGGGGAATCCTGTGTTGCTGCACTTATGAATAGCCTTAACATTTTTCACCATAGCCATTTTGTTCAATAAATAAGTTCCAAAGTTTCTATGGAAGGGGGATGGCTGACTTTGAAAGATCAGATTCTCTTGTGCAACTAATTATTATGAGCCTGCTCTGCTGGAATTGTCCTCTGGGTTCACATGTAGCGTGGATATTTTTTATGTTGTGAGCCCTTTTCAAGAAATTTTTCCATGCTTCTCTTCCCCCTCCCCCATATCCTTGTCATTAATATTTCAATTCAGTGTCTTGCCTTTGAAATTCCTTATTATCTAGGCAAACCAACAGCTACTTCTCATAAATTCTAGTAGGTTAATATTTAAAGCAATTTGAAATCATTATCAAGCACTACATGATATACTAGCATTAGAGAAAATTGGATTTCCTATGGCATTATTTTGCCCATGAGTTCCACAAGTGATCCAGTAGGTTTTAGAGAAAGAAAATCCTCTCAATGGACAAAAATCAACTAATGTGTTTCATTCTTTTGTCTAAGCATCTCCAAAAGATTTGTGCATTACACTTTCTGCAGGGAACTCTTACCTTGGTAAATGGCTACAAGTACCTTTAGGGAGAGGAATAAGGAAGTTTCATAGCATGTTCTTCAGTGTCAATGGGCTTTCAGTGGGAGTTAGGGTGTTTCGGGTGCCAAAATATTCTTTCCCTACTGCTTCTCTAATTTTCACAAAAGAGACATGGAAAAGCTCTGAATTCAATTGATAGTCCAATTTTACTCTCTCTAAGACCACATTTTGTTTTTTGCCAGCTCGGTCCCTGCAGCAACAAAAGATAAGAGATTCTTTTATCTTGATCTTAAAAACTCCCTGGATTTCAGACAGTGCTGTGAGCCTAGAATTCAAGGATTTTAACTTGTCATTCTGTTTCTTTAAGCTGTTCATTGATGTTCAAAACAGCTGCCCCTTCTCTAAGTCCATACATTCCTCATGTATAACCTACTATTTTGTGGTAGGGGCAACTCAATTCCCAAAAGTCATTCCTGCAATAAGCACTTGATGCCAGGTGACTACAGACAATGATTTGATTAGCTTTTTCACTATTGCTGAATTCCCATCTTGGCATTTAAGCAAGATTTCAACTAGTTTCTGACCCAGCTATGCAGATAAACAATTGACAGTCCCCACATTTCATTGCAAGTTATCTGATGCACGTCGTTCCATAGTAAAAAATTTTTCTCTCAGTTAGGGATCTTGGATGTGAGCAGGAAAAGAAGCTCTCACTAACAAAAGGAGAAAATAAAATTGTTGAAAGAATGTTGAGTAGCTCATAGAATTAGCTGGCAGGATGAGGGAATTGTTAGGAAAATGGCAGAAAACAACAGAAGCTTTGTAGAGGGAACCACAGCCAAGATTATGCTGAAGAAATGCTCTTGTTTGGATGCCCCATAGGTACTACCAGTGCCAATGCCAAGCTCTGCCACTGGATAATACCATTGTTATGTACAACAGAAAATAATAAATTGTGGATTCAAATGACACAGATCCAAACACAAATCATTGGTAAGCATGAGAAAGATTGCAAAGCAAGCAGGAGAGAAACAAAAGTTCATCTCTTTTGGTGATATACATGAATGTAATAGAAGAAATCATTCTTTGATATTTAAGGGGGAAGGTATTTTAAGAGGCATTTGATTAATATGCCATCATCACCCAATATCTTCCATTATGATCAATTATCAGTTGCTTGACCTGGAGAAAGTGACTTTTCCTTACTGTGACTGGCTTATTGTTTCTATAATAAAGATAATAATAATATCTATTGCATGAAACATCATGGAGGAAAAATGAGTTAATATACGCAAAACACTTGGAAAAGTACCTACCACATAATATGCATCTTATAAGTGTTAGTTAACTACTAGTAGTAGTATTGAGGTAAGAGACAACATTAAAGCCACTTCATGTTTGAAGAAAAGAAATACAAATACATAAGTACAAAAATAAGAGAGCATTTGTGCAATTGTTACTGTGATCAATTTTAAAACTGCCATTGAACAACTTTGTCAATTAGGTATCTACCACTTTTTATCTAATCCTAAAAATGTTAACTCATAATAATTCCAGGAGTGTTTTTCTCAGAGCTAATACACTTGTCTCCAGATTGAAGTTTCTTTATAAAAGTAGTTAATATACTGGGAACAGAAAGAAAATTTAGTTAAACATATCCCATAGGAACAGAACCAACAATATACTTTGTGATAAAAAATTAGTGGCACTCCCACTAAAGTGAGAAACAAGACAAGTATGCCACTATTGTTATCACTTGCGTTTCTAGCTCATGCAATTATACAAAGTAATTCATATAGGAGATACAAAAATGATAGGGAAAAAATCACTCTTGCAGAAAACATGATTGTCTATCTCAAAAAAAAAAATACCAATAGGCTTAACTAAACAAAAAAATTTAAAAATAGTCCTAATGAAACACTTCTAAAAATGATAGAGAGCAAGACAGTTGACTAGAAGCCCTTAGAGCTCATATTCCAGACAAAGACAACAAAAACAACAAATAAGCAGCTACCTTTTAATGAAAATAACTAAATGAGAGCACCAGAGTGTATCAAAGGAGTGGTTGAAAACCTTTAGAGCACAGAAACCCAGGATGGCCACATGAAAAGCAGGAATAAACACTTTGCTTCCATCTACTCATACCCCACTTGGTATTAACTTGGAAAAAAGAGGATCTTTTCCTTGTAGGGGAAAGGTAAGCAAGAGGACCTCATCAGACCCATCACCACTTTGAACACCTACAGTCCTCACAATGGGGACTTCTGCAATCTACACAGGCACTAAGCCCCACTAAGGGAGCTATCTGGAGTCCACACATCTGCATTCTCCTGACAGTGTGTAGCCCCCTTCCCCCAATCCTCCACCCCGTAGCCCATGTGGCTACTCCACCACACCATTTTGAAACTGGAACCACTGCTAGATTGTTTCCTGCTCTGGGAACATGAACCCTTCCATCTCTTAGGCTTTACTGCTGCTGAGCCACACCCCACCTGGTGTCCTGCCATCCCTGAGTTGATACTACATGCTACTCCATGGGGAAAAGCCACCACCAAGCCATTCCATCTACTCCTCCCCACTGCTGTGCCCCACCCCTTGGGGCCTGAGCTGAAGTGGTGTACTGGTGTACTACCTCCCCAAGAATTGCTGCCTTAGCAGCCACATGTGCCAAGGCTGAACAGATGTGGTACACTACATCCCAGGGAAACAGAGAATTGGCTGAGCTGACACACCCTGCTTTATAATCTAAACAACTGTAGAACCCTGCTCCTCTGGAACAGGACTAGCCCCCTAACATCTCAGCTGCTGACACAACCCCGTCACCAGGTTGTGGAATCATCATCATCATTATACTGCTGCCTATCACCCTGGGGATCAAGCAACAACTGCATTTTGTCATTATGGGTTTTTTTCTCCCCCTGCACCCGGCCTCACAGAGTCAGGATACTGCCATGCCCCACTATCCCAGGTTCCAGGGTCATCACTATACAGTGCCACATCTTCTGCTTGCTACTGTTGCCTCATGGCTCTTGTTCTCAAATTGCAGCTATATCCTGTTCCCTGAGCCCAAATTTCCAGAGTACCCTTTCTTCCCTGGAGCAAGGCATGCTATGCCCCACCCCTAAGGGTCAGAGTCACAGCTACAGCCTGGTTTCCAGGGCTTTAGCTGCTGGATGTATGGCTCAGAATCACAGATCTTAGAATTTTAGGCAATATGCATCCCACTTTGCCTCAGAGAGTAAACCTGCATCCCACGAATCAGGTGTCACAATAGGTTCCTGAGACTTTGAGGCTAGGACCCCAACACCACAATCACTCTTAGCACCTATACTCTAGAACCCAGAGGCACTGTAGCTGATTGTGGGCTGTGTCAGAAACAACACCAGTAGGGATCCCCTCAGATAAGACAGTCCAATGTGGGGAAAATGAGAACAGGAGGACCCCCCAAAGCCCTTGCCACCAAGGACTCTTAACAACTTATGCTACTGCAGCCACTTCAACAAACTCTACAACTTAGGCCACTGAGGCACCAAGAGTCATCACTGATGTTGACTGCAGGTGAGGAAGCTTCACAGAAGCTATATCACAGCATCTACTTAGAAAAAGAGCCACCACACCCTTCCCAATTGGCACACTAAGATGCAACTACAGGTGAAAATATATCCCTATGAAAGTCACTCTATAAAATTTGGAAGAGGTGATTGTTCCACTGGATGTGCAGACATCAACACAGGAACACAGGCTACATGAAAAAGCAAGGAAACACGACAACCCCCAAAGGGACACAAGAATTTTCCAATAACTGACCCTAAAGAGAAGGAAATTTTAAAATTACCTGAAAATGAATTCAAAATAATGATTTTAAAGAAACTCAGTGAGATACCAGAGACTACAAATAGACAATCAACAAAATCAGAAAAGCAGTGGGTGATCTGAATGAGAGAGATAGATATCATGAAAAAGAACCAAGTATAAATCTTGGAGCTGAAGAATTCAATGAATGAAATAATAAAATATAATAGAGAACATCAACAACAGACTATATTAAGAGGAATAAAGAAGCTCTGAACTTGAAGGTGGGTCTTTTGAAATCACCCAGTAAGAGGGGAAAAGGGGAAAAGAATGCAAAAGAATGAAGACAGCCTGTGAGACTTATGGAAAATCATTAAGTGGACAAACTTTCACATTATGAGAGTTCTAGAAGAACAGACAAAGATAGGATCAAAAAGGTTATTTAATGAAATAATTGCTGAAAATTTCCCATATTTTAGAAGAGATGTCGACATTCAGATATGTGGAGCTCAAAAGTTCTCAAACAGATTCAATCCAAAGAGGTCCTCTCTGAGGCACATTATAATTAAACGGTCAATAGTCAAAGACAAAGAGAATGTTTTTAAATTATTATGGGTACACAGTAGTTGCATATATTTATGGAGAACATGAGATATTTTGATATAGGTTAAAATGTGTAATGATTGAATCAAGATAACAGGGGTATCCATCACCTCAAGCATTTTTCATTTCTTTGTGTTAGGAACATTCCAATTTCATTCTTTAGTCATTTTAAGATATATAATAATTTATTTTTAACTATAGTCATTCTACTGTGCTACCTAATACTGGACCTAATGCATTCTATCTAACTGTGTTTTGTACCCATTAACTATATCCATTTTATCCATTTCTCCCCTCTACCTTTTCTAGCCTCTGGTAAACATCATTCTACTCTCTATCTCCATAAATTTAATTAAAAAAAAAATTAGCTCCCATATATGAGTAAGAACATGTGAAATTTGTCTATCCATGCCTAATTTGTTTCACTTAACATAATGTCCTCTAGTTTTATCCGTTTTCATTGCAAATCATGGTATTTCATTCTTTTTATGGCTAAATAATATTCTATTATGTATATGTACTACATTTTCTTTATCCATTCATCTGTTGGTCGACACTTAGGATGATTCCATATCTTAACTATTATACATAGTTCTACAATAAACATGGGAGTGCAGCTATGTCTTTAATATAATGATTTCCTTTCTTTTGGTTATATATCTACCAGTGGAATTTGTGGGTTATATGGTTGTTCTATTTTTATTTTTTTGAGAAACCTCCATACTGTTTGCCACACTGGCTGTACTAAATTACACTCCCACCAACAGTGTATGAAGGTTCCCCTTTCTCCATATTCTCACCAGCATTTCTTATTGGCCATCTTTTGGATAAAAGCTTTGATTAACTGAAGTGAGACTATACCTCACTGCAGTTTTGATTCACATTTCTCTGATGATTAGTGATGTTGAATATTTTTTTATCTGCTTGTTAGCTATTTATATATCTTCCTTTGTGAAATACCTATTCAGACCTTTGATACATTTTTTAATTGGGCTATTGAATTTTTTTACTACTAAGTTGTTTGAGCTTCTTATATATTCTGTTTATTAATTGCTTGTCAGATGGGTAGGTTGCAAATATTTTCTCCCATCCTATGGGTTGTCTCTTCATATTTTTGATTGTTTTCTTTGCTTCACAGGAGCTTTTTAGCTTGATGTTATCCCATCTGTCTACTTTTGCTTTGGCTACCTTCACTTTTGAGGTCTTACTCATGAAATTGTTGCCTAGACCAATGTCCTGGAGTATTTCCCCTACATTTTCTTCTAGTACTTTAATAGTTTCAGGTCTTAGATTTAAGTCTTTAATCTATCATGAGTTGAATCTTATATATAACAAAAGATAAGGGCCTTGCATCATTTGTCTGCATATGTAGATCCAGCTTTCTCAGCACTATTTATTGACAAGATCATCCTTTTCTCAATGTACGTTCTTGGCACCTTTGTGTAAAGTAAATTCATTGTAAATTTGTGGATTGATTTGTGGATTCTCTATTCTGTTCCATTGGTCTACATGTCTGTTTTCATGCCAATCCCATGCTGTTTTGGTTATGTAGTTTTGTGATGTAACTTGAAGTCAGATAATGTGAGTCCTTCAGTTTTGTTATTTTTTCTCAGGAAGGCCTTAACTATTCTGCATTTTTATTGGTTGCACATAAGTTTTAGGATCATTTGCCTATTTCTGTGAATAATGTCATCAATATTTTTACAGAGATTACATTGAATATGTAGATTATTTTGAGTAGTGTGCACGTTTTAACAATATTTATTCTTCCAATCCATGCACACAGAATATCTTATTGTTTTGTGTCCTCTTCAATTTCTTTCATTAATGTGTTACAGTTTTCATTGTTGAGGTCTTGTACTTCTTTGGTTAAGTTTACTCCTAAACATTTTATTTTATTTGTAGCTATTATGAATGGGATTGATTTCTTTTTCTTTTGTTCACTGTTGACATATAGAAATGCTCCTGATTTTTGTATGTTGATTTTGTACACTACAACTTTACTAACTTTATTTATCGGTTCTAAGAGTTTTTTGGTGAAGTATTTAGGCTTTTCTAAATGTAAGATCATATCATCTGCAAATGAAGATAATTTGACTTCTTGTTTTATAATTTGGATGCCCTTTATTTCTCTCTCTTGTCTGATTGCTCTAGAGAGATCTTCCAGTACTATGTTGAATAACAGTGGTGAAAGTAAGGAAACTTTTTATTGTTCCAGATCTTAAAGGAAAAGCTTTCAAAATTTTCCCATTCAGTATAAACTTGCTGTGGGTCTGTTGTATATGACATTTATTGTGTTAGGACATGTTCCTTCTACAACCAGTTTTTTGAGAGTTTTTATCAAGAAGTAATGTTGAATTTTATAAAATGCTTTTTTAGCATCAATTGAAATGATCATATGGTTTCTTCCTTCATTGTGTTGATATGATGTGTCATAGTTATTGATTTATAAATGTTAAATTATCTTTGCATCCCTGGGATGAATCACAGTTGATCGTGATAAATGATATTTTTAATGTGCTATAGAATTCAGTCTGCTAGCATTTTGTTGAGGATTTTTACAACTATGATCATTGGAGTTACATTGGCCTGTAGTTTTCTTTTTTGTCATTGTTGTTATGTCTTTGTCTTGTTTTGGAATCAGGGTAATACTGTTCAATGGGATGAGTTTGGAAATATTACTTTCTCCTTGATTTTTTAGAATGGTTTGAGTAGGATTGGAATTAGTTCTTTAAATGTTTGGTAGAATTGCATACTGAAGCCATAAGCAGGGAAGTCCTAGGCTTTTCTTTGATGGGAAACTTTTTATTTCCACTTCTATCTTGCTAGTTGTTATTGGTCTATTCAGGTTTTGGGTTTCTTCAGAGTTCAATCTTGGTAGATTGTATGCCTTCAGGAATTTATCCATTTTTTCTAGGTTTTACTATCTATTAGCATGCAGTTACTCATAATAGTCTCTAATGATCCTTTGAATTTCTGTGGTGTCAGTTGTAATGTCCCTTTTTTCATCTCTGATTTTATTAATTTGGGTCTTCTCACTTTTTTTCTTAATTAGTTGTGCTAAAGATTTGTCAATTTGTCATTTATCTTTTCTAAAAGCCAACTTTTCATTTTATTGATCTTTTGTATTTTTTGTCTCAATTGTATTTGTTTCTGTTCTGATCTTTATTATTTCTTATTTTCCACAAATTTTGGGTTTGGTTTGCTCTTGCTTTTCTAATTCTCTGAAATGTGTCATTGGGTTGTTTTTTGAAATTACAATTTTTGGGGTTGCATGTGTTGGCAAGGGTGTGGAGAAAGGGGAAGCCTTTTACACTATTGATGGGAAAAGAGATTGGTGCAACCATCATTATGCTTAATAATATGGAGGTCCCCAAAGAAATTAAAAATAAAATTACCATATGACCCAGCAGTCATTCTTCTGTGTATATACCCATGAAAAATAAAATCACCACCTTATGAAGATAATCTGCTCTACCTTGTTCATTGCAGAATTATTCCCACTAGCCATGATATGGAAAAAACCTAGGTGTCCATCAATGGGCTAATGGATAAAGAAACTGTGGTATATTCACACGCAATGAATTATTACTCAGCCTTAAAAAAGTAGGAGATCTCATCCTTTACCAAAACATGGATGAACTGAGAGGGCATTATGCTAAACAAAATAAGCCAGACACAGAAAAGAAAATATTGCATGATCTCATTTACACATGGAATAAAAAAAAGTCACATATACACAGATAAAGAACAAAACAGTGATAATCAGGCTGGGAGTTGGGAAGAGGAAATGGGGAGATATATATCAAAGGATACAAAGTAGCAAGTATGTATGATGAGCAAGTTGAAAGATGTAATGTTCAACATGAGGACTATAGTTATTAAAAATAATAATAATGTACTGTATTCAGGAGTTTTGTTAAATATGGAGATTTTAGTTTGTGTTGTTACAGGAAGGGGAAATGAGTAATTATATGAGATAATGGATATGTTAATTTATTCCACTATAGTAACAATTTTACTGTATATATCTTATAACATAATGTCATATACCTTAAATACACACAATAAAATTTCTTTTAAAAATGAATAAATAAGTAAATCTGCAAGTGACAGGAAAATTGAGTACAATTTCAACAAAGAAAAATTGATGACTTTGCTCATCATATACACAAGCAATAACCACTAGAAAATCTAATAGATATGTACAATAAAAATATAGTGGCAAATTTACAGTGAGAGCAAAACCTGTAAGATTCTTATTGATTAATTTGACAAAAATGTGCAAAATCTAAGTGGAAGAAAAAATGCAACTTTACTGAAAACATAAAATATATGAAGAATGCTTTCTCTTGAGTGATCAGAATCAATCTTAATTCTCCATAATTGTTATTTCTCCTCCAAATCAGTTAATGAATTTAAAGAATTCCCAAATTCAATTTTTAAATTATACTTGACACACTGATTCAAACTGTTTTTCTTTGTTTGTTTAAAATGGTTTCTCAAGTAAAAGTATTGTTTACATTTTGGTTAATATAATTCTTTATTGGATGTAATTCTTTCATATATTGGAATATGTTAACATATCTGGCCTTCATTTATTAAAGCTAGTGGCTAACCCTCAGTCATTGTGACACTATAAAATACCCTACAACTTCCAAATATCCCCTGCTTCTATGGAGTGACATAAGATTGAGAATTGGGGGTCTGGAAAATAGCAAATCATACTATAAAGCCAAACAAGTAAAACACTGTAATACACACAAAGCAATAGACAAAAAGTGCAGTAAAACATAACAGAGAGGGTGAAATAAATCTATATATACAGAGAGAAATTGTGTTAATAGTAAGAACAATCTTTCAAGTCATTGAGGAAAAGATGGAGCATATATAAAAATGATGTCAAAGACAAAAATCAAGTTAGAGATCTACCTTACACGGTACACACACACACACACACACACACACACACACACACACACGGAGTCCAAATGGGTTAAAAAACACTGAGTATAAAAAATTAAATAAGTGAACTTCCTAGAGAAACGGCAGAAGAATATTTAAAGAAGCTTGTGAACAATACCTTCCCTAGGAAGAAAAAAATTAGAAAACAATGACAGATTTGACTATGAAAATCTTTAAAACTGTATAATGACAGTCAGCATAAAAATATTAAAAGTGGCATGAAGAAAAGGAATAAAAATTAACAAATGATTAATACCAGTAATATAAAGTGTTCCTATACAGTGATAAGGAAACAACATCAATAAGAACAAAATGGTAATATAAAGGAAGTAAGTTTAGAATCAGTTTGATGATTTTTGAAGCACACACATCCTTTCGAAACATTGGTTGAGATAAGTTGCAAATAAATTAATTTGGTGTGAAGTGACATCTTTAGAGTATTGAGACTCCCAATACAATGCATCATTTTACTGAAAAAGGTTTTTTAGACATGAAAATCAACAGCTTTATTCAATTGAAGGCTTATTCCGATGATTAAAAATGTCCATTCAGTATCAGACAAAAAAAAAAAACAGAAAAAAAGAAAGAAAGAAAGAAAGAAAGAAAGAAAGAAAGAAAGAAAGAAAGAAAGAAAGAAAGAAAGAAAGAAAGAAAAAGAAAGAAGAAAGAAAGAGAAAGAGAGAGAGAGAGGGAGGAAGGGAGAGAGGGAGGAAGGAAGGGTAAAAAAGAGAGAGAAACAACCTAGTTATATTCTGGCAAAATATGTGAGTTGCAATGCTTCAAAAATTCTTTTGGTGGGAGATGAGGAAAATTTGTTTAAAAAATTAAAGTATCACTAGAAAGGAATAAAAATTAAATTTGTATCCTCTATAGCATTAATTTCTAGAAGAAAAAAATTACACCTAATTACCTCCCACTTTCTATTTTCCACATGGCAGCCAGAGAGAAATAAAATTTAACTTACATTGGATCATGCCATTCTCTCGTTAAAGACATGCACTGATTTTCTATTGCTCTTAAGTTAAAGACTAAGGATTTGCTTTCCTTCAAAAACTGTATGATATCACCATTCTCCACCTCTCTGCTACATCTCATCCCACTTGTCATCTGTGTGTCATAAGCTCTCAAGCTATCATCGAAGGACATATAAAGTTTCTTATTTGTTGTAATACAATCATTCTGTGTCGTCCTCACTCTAGAATGTAAGCTCCCTAGGAAAAAAGTCTATCTTCTGCTTGCCATTATGTCCTTAACACCTAGGACAGAATCCCGTTGCAGTTCATGTGCAAGTAATATTTGTTGAAAGAATAATGAACACTAGTGCGTCTTTTCAACCAATGAAAAGTGTTGATTAATTTTTCCATCAAAATTTTAAACAGAGTCCATTTCCTTTTAACAGGAAAATAATTGATATATTGTTGCACGATTAAATAATGTAATTGTTCAGCTTTCAAGTGCATTTATCACATAGATCATTTAAATATTTTATTGAGTAAATTGTTTTGCAAAACTAAAAAAAAACTATTATTTCTGATCAATATGTAGTGAATCCCTAAGCGTAACTGCTCTATATGCAATGACATCCCTAAACTTGAACTTTGTATTTAATACTGAATTTTCTGAGTACCTCTTTAACTTTCAAAATTATTATTATTATTTTTAAAGAAGCTATTATTGAGATACAAAGCTATAAAATTGAAACATCGAAGTTGCCATTTGGATTATAATAAAAAACGGATGATAGATTCTGAAAAAGCTGATGTTTCATGCTGAACCATGCACTCTGATCCTAGGTCCCATTTGAAAGCAGCAGCTTGTATTTGCAGGGTGGCTTTCCAGGTTGGGTTTGCACTCTGTGACTCAGGCTTCTAGAGGAAGATGACTTTCCACCGTGGGAGAGCAGAACACAAAACTTTTTTTCTATTAATATATTTAACAAATTAACTGAATAGCATGCTCCATCTTTGTTTTCTGATTAATTTTAGATTTATTTCTTTGTAGAATCCTAGAATATGTTTTACGTGCTCCTCAAGGTCATGCATAGATCTTGATGAAGAACTTGGGCTCCAGGGTCTGAGAGAACTTGGTTTAAATTCTGATAATATCATTTAACAGGTTTATGAGTTCAGAAAGGTTATGTAACCTTCCAAACCTGTATTTCTTCCTCTATGTATTAGAGATGATAGATAACAATACCTATTGTAGAAAAAAATGAATAACTGTTAGTCATTATATTACTATTTTTTTGACAATGCAACTTCCGTCAATAGTTTCCCCAAAGATGCTTCAAATAAAATCAAACTTGACTCATACCCCTAAAATTCAAAGTCAATTGCACCATATGCCCCTGTCTACCCATGTCTACACAAAGCTACTGATGGAACTAGATTCCAAAGTTGTGATTCAAAACAGAAGATCTGCTTTGTCATGTACGTGACAATACAAGGTGTGTCTTTTCACTGGGCCACCTTCCAGATATGCTTAGCTGCTAAAATACAGACACAATTAGCTAACATTATGTTCCAAGTTCAACTGCACAGGCATCATGATTTGAAGCAATTGCAGTAGGTGGCTTCTGAGAAAGCTAAGCCCAAATGAAATGTATTTCAGTATAGGGTTATGCTTGTGATGCAAAATGCATTTTAGGAAAAACTAAGTCTTAATATAACTTCTGCATTTGGCCCTTTTTGTTCCTAATTTCAAAGCAGGCCCAAATGGAAATAAAAAAAAAAAAAAGAAAATGCCCATCCTGCGTGAGAGCATACAAAATACTTGCTCTCGAGAGAACAAATTGGTCTTATTTGACATCTCTTCCACATTTACATGTATGCATTTTTAAAAAAGGAAAGCAAAACCTGACTTCAGAGCATAATTATAAATGGTAATACTTGCATTCTCATCATATTTATGCAATAAATAAGTCTGTCAAAAATAGGGTTTAGAATCTATAGTATGCTTTCCTCGTCTACTGATATAATTTATTTTGTTCCTCCACTAATGAGGTTGGCTTTAGATAGCCATGAGCATCAGTCTCAAATAAAAATTAAAAGTCAGTATATTACATTTCTCCTTCTGTTCCTTCTGCATATTACATTGCTCCATAAGCTCATTGGTGCTGGAATTCTCTCTCTCCTTTGGCACAATTTTCCTCTGTGGTATGATGCTATGAATATTTATAGTATAATAAAAATAATATAATAATAGGCATTTCCTAAACTTGTGCTGCATATATCTTCAGACAGAAGCTGGGAGGGCTATATCTGTTACCTCCCACTAGAGCAGATCTTTATGTCCTGTGAAATAGCTGGCTGTCTCAAAAACCTTCACTTCCACGTGAGTTAAATGGTTTCTGTACTGAAAAATTCTAAGAAGAATGTTTTCTTCTTCCATATATAGTTTTGACTATCGTCATCTCTGAAACATTGCCAGATTTTTCTTACATTGAGTAGGCTTCAATTGATATCCTTATTCATCCTTCTTATGTCAACTACCACAATTCATTCTTTTATCGCCACCTTAAATCTTCAGTCTCTAAAATTCCTGGGTCCAGAATACTCTGAGCAGACTATTACCTTGCTCAGTGAAGCGGGACTGCTTCACCCTCACTCCTCCTCCATCATCTTAACTGACTGGATTTCTTTTCATTTATAAATTTAACTCAAATTGTTTTATTTTTTCAAATATTCTTCAAACTTTCTCGTTCCAGCCTATTCCCTCAGCCTGGTATCTGCTAGCTACACATAATGCTCCTAATTCTGTGTCTTTTACTGTGGCCACATATCAGTCTCCCATTTATTCTCTACAGTCATAATTCTCATCTATTTTATTAATATGGTTAGAATTCATTCCATTTAATATTAATAATTACTGGAAAAGTAGAGGTCTTCTTTCTATAACTATAAATTCAAGGTTCGCATCAAATGAATCTCCTGATATTTCATTGTAAAAATGTGGGGGATCGTTTTAAAGCTGTAAGACACCCCAAAAACACTTCAACATTTGCTCTGTGTGTGTATATGTGTGTGTGTGTGTGTGTGTGAGAGAGAGAGAGAGAGAGAGAGAGAGAGAGAGAGAGAGAGAGAATGCACTTTAATATATTTTTACAGGGTAATGTGGAGAGACAATTTTCCATGGGTCTCTCACATTTCTTCATTCCTATAAGCAAAGGCACTGACTGCCTATGTTCTGGACAATTATTTCAAAGATGTTGCAAATAGCCTCAGGAGGTAGAGATAGTGTTTTCATCTGACGCAAAGGTCAAATTGCATTTGTTTGTTTGTTTGTTTTTGTGTGTATGTGTGTATATGTATGTGTGTGTGTGTATATATATATGTCTCATAGTTTATTCCACTGATTTCCTGTTTGCAGATATTTAGGTAGCTTTCAATCTTCTTCAATTATAAATAGCACTGCAACAAATAACCATGTGCCCATATAATTCACGTTATTGGAGGATTTTCTTTAGAGTATATTTCTAGAAGTGGGATTGCTGTATCAAAGGGTAAATGTATGTATAGTTTTATTAGATATTGCCAATTTTCCTCCATAGAGGTTATACCATTTTGCACTCCCACCAGCAGTGGATAATAGTGCTTGCCTCCCTATAACCTTGCCAAGAAAGTTTATTATCAAGCTTTTCAATTTTTGCCAAAATGATGGCTAGGAAATGGTATCTTGTTATGGATCAAATTTGCATGTTTCTTTTGTTGTTATTAGTTTTTTTATTTTTATTTTTTATTTCAAAATATTAGAAGAGTACGAATGTGTTTGTTACATGGATAGCTTTTATAATGCTCAAGTCAGGGCTATTAATGTGCCCATCCCCTGGATAGTGTTCATTGTACCTGATAGGTAGGTTTTTACCCCTCCCTCCCTTGCCTTCCTCCTTTCTCAGTTTCCAAAGACTTTTCCTTTTCTCTGTGCCCATATGTGCCCACCAATTAGTTCCAAATTATTAGAGAGTACATGTGGTGTTTGTTTTTCCATTTCTGAGATACTTCTTGCAGCAAGGCCTCCAATATACATTTGCAGTACTCGCCAAGGGGAACCTAAGCTCCCTTGCCATTTTCCACCAGGGAGTGGGCCAGAATAACATCAATGGCTCTGTCTTTCCATGTCTGAAATTTTCACTAAATAGATAATATCTTGATGACTAGCAAGTTAGAATCTTCAGTTTCCATGGCCATGAATTCAGCATTATTACATCTCTACTACCAAGGGTGGCTGTTAAACCCCAGTGAAATTCAGGGTCCTAGTAGCCAAGGAGTATCTCAGGACTATGTAAGTGTATATTAAAATACTCAATCCCTTTGGCAGTCAAAGAAAAAAAAAACTACTGTGTCTTTTCCACCTCACTCCCAAGGACAGACCTAGCAATTTATTGAATCTTTGAGTATTAGGGAGAATACATGTTTCAAGTGGCATTCTACTTGGAACATTATACTGCTAGTCCACAAATAAGCACCCTTTGAATGGGGCTCAGACCAAAAGGGTATGTTTGAAGCTGTTCAGTGAGTTTTGCATGTTCTCTACACTACTAACCTCCTTGACCTACAAGTCTCTGTGACTGATGATTTTGCTGATTGGACTATATAGAAAAATAAGGTGCCTTATACCCAGAGGAGCCTCTTGGCTTATGGATTCATCGCCTCCATGACACAGCTACTATGTACACTCCTTTTGAAAAGGAGTAATTGGCTGGCTATGAGATGCTACTCAAAGCTGTATATTTGATCCATGAAGGCTTTGCGAATTTCCAGACTAATGTTACCATTTGTGGTTGGGTTAATATGGATTCAGTAACTAACAATGGCTAACAAGGAAAGGTCCAACAAGCCTCACTTCTCAGGTGGAAACAGTATATTCAAGAATGCCTTTGGCTTGGACCCAATGGCAACTTTGCTTTCTATTTTAAAAAGTGGTAACCATCTCTTTGCGGAAATCTTTATTGTCCACTCTGCCAACTGAAGCAAAGCTGATGGAATAATAGGATTCCTGGTTCATAGAGGTTGCCCTGAATGTGTGAGCCTGATTCACTGGTAGGTCATCTTAAAAGAAACCTGATGGCATTCACTGAACTGCCGCAGCTGTCCAACCACAGTACCGGCTCTGCAGAACTGAACACGGAAGTGGTTATTCAATTCAGTAGACTGATATTCCCTTTGATGAAGCTTGTTTTGTGTTTACTATCTCTTGAGTTGTTGCCAGTGGTCAAAACTACTTATTCTGCCACCTGGTAAACTATACACTGACAGATTTGAGATGCCTCTCTCTAGGACTACAGACTGCAGAAACAAATCACCCTGTTGATTGAGCCATCTGGGTCACTCATAGAGATACAAACAGTGAGGGTCTGTTCTCTGATGAGACCAAGTGGAGTCAGTCTGCCGATTGAGCCTTCACTGCTCAAATTGCCACTGTTACTGCCTATATCCACTCTTATGATAGACATGGCAACACATACATCATTACAGATTGGGCACAAAGTAAAATATCCTTAGTTTATGATGCACAGCCTACCACTGTGCACCAGGCATACGAATCTTCAAAAGTTAATGTGTTTATTTCATGGTAGGGGAGGCCACACCACAATGGGCATTTTTCTCATCTGTTCGTGGCATATTGACTAGACAAGACTATGCCCCCCTCTCAGGGGATCAGCAGTGCCTAACGGCTGGTGACATTTTTTACCGTACAGTGTTGTGGTCCATGACCTGATCTTCCAAGTCCACACACTGCTATGGCTCTTGAAACTGTTCTATATCATGTGTTCAGCTTTCTAGACCATTCACAGTCTGAACCTAGTATATCTTTTCTCAAAAATTCACATAACAATGGGATAATAGTCAAGTTATACAATGGACCTCTTTCACACCGTAATATCCACAGGCATCTGATATTGGAGAACACTGGAATGGCCTTCTCAAAAATCGACTCAAAAAGATTTCTGACTATACCTCTCAACTCTTCCTCATCCACCTACCTTAGCAAAGAAGTTTGACTACTGAATGCATTTCTCCCTAGAAACAGATCACCATTTTCCAGTCACTTCCTCCATAATGATCAGGATAAAAAGGACAGGACATCTTATAAAGGTATTTTGAAAGTTTGGGATTCTGTCCTAATCAGTACTGGACATGGTATGTGTCACTTTCCCCCAATAGCAACTCCATGATGGCCTGATTTGTACATGCCCTGGGTGGAAGCCTGGTCAAAAGGAGGCCTGGGAGATTCAAACTTAATTCTCATTGAACCACCTGGATTCTTTTGGAAGATTGAAGTATTTAAATCATTAAGATAATGTCCAATATGTTGAGCACACTGCTTGCCAAATTCCTTTAAAATGGCCTACACTGGTCAAAGTGAGGGAATATCAAGTTTCTATAAATTTTATTGAATTCCTTTTGTCACTTTTGCATTTACCCATTCTAAATGAAAAGTGTGGGAGTGTCAGTAGGGGATGATTTTTAAAAAGTGAAGCTATAGCTACTGTAATAAGACACAGATATTTTATGGTGGTGGTGGAAGAGTAACAACTCTGGAATCTAAGGAGTGACCATTTAGATCCCAGGAGGCAGGGATGAGGGAGGGATATTCATAACTATTATTTTTTTCTGACTACCCCTACAACCATCCTCAAGAAAAATTCCCTGGTGTGGCTCTCCCAAACTGTAACAAACACTTAAATTTAATTTATTTTGGGGTCTGTAATCCCCTATGGGTAGCTCTGGCCACAAATTCATTACTATTCCTCTTATTTATCCTTAGCAAACAGTCTACCAAAAGAGTAGATAATAACCCTAGTCCCTTCACCTCCCAGCACAATTCAGTTATCTGCTTTACCCCATTCCCATTGCAGTCGCTTAGTCACTCTATGGAGTGGCTAAAGGCTACTTGGCTAATGGTGAGGATAAACAGGACAGAGAGAACTGACTGACCTCTGACATCACCTTCAAAAAGAGTTACTATACTTAATTATTCAAACTGAATTGAAAAACTTAAGGGCTCCTAGATGGCCAGGAGGCCACATTGCAAAAATGTCAACTTGTGTTCCTAGATGATGTAGATCCTGCTTTAGTGGCCTGAGTGATTGTAAACAGCACTTTCTTTTTAGGGATACCATGTGTGCTCTTGGGACTGTATTTCTTGTATGCAAGCCAAACATTAGTTTATCTCCCTTCAAAATGATGATTATCACCTTAGAAGTGGTTGTAAGAGATCCTCAAGATTTGAGGAAACATCCCCTAGTGGATCATGTAGCCCTCGGATGACTGCACTTTCTCTCCAAAATGAGCTACACTTGATTACTTGGGGAAGCTTCCCAGGGAAGCTGTCTTGCTATTTATACCCATCTTGCAGGCAGTTTTCCCTATGATATGAATCATCCAATTAGAAAAGGTAATATAAAATTTGTCTTTGATATTAGTCAAGGTGATCAAATGTGTAACCTTGGTCCTGGAATGTATTCAGGTTAGCCTTAACTCAGTGACCATAGTTGTTACAGATAATTTTGGCCCTAGATTTTTTCTTTCCAGACCAAGGTAAAATAAGCTCATTCTCTAATAAACCCTGCTGTTCCTAAATTAATGCCTTGAGTCAAGTGGAAAGATCAATACGGAAACTTACAAAGAGAGCCACCTGGATATCAAATGCAGATCTGGATGATTTATAAGATTTGTTCATTTGATTGAGTCTGGGACTCTGGGGAGCACAGTTGATGTTAATACTACAGATTACCCAATCCTGCTGCTCCAAGTCTTATTGATAGTAACCTTAATTAAATGCTCTATAATAAAAATTAAATGGATTTTGTCCCAACTGCTATCAGATTAATTAGTGTGGCTGTCAGGCTGGTGTACTTACCTAAAAATTAGCTAAAAGTTAAGATAGCATTGAGTAAACAGTGGATATTGTCAGAAAACAATTCTTTATACATCTCACATATTTCTGCATATCTTGAGAACAGAGGCAATAACAGCCATTGTTCTGGACTATCATTTCAAGGATGTTTGTACAACAACAGACTGGGAAGGTAAGGATGATCTCTCCCTACAAAGTAAAAGACAGGTTTGTTTATTGTTAAATATGACAAAAGTAATGTTTTCCTTTGGGGGAAATGTCAGGCAGGTTTACTTCCCATTATAAAAGATTGACTTCCCTAACCTTGGAATTCCTCTCCTGGAATGCAAACCACTATGAGACACCAAAATAAATATTGATACTATGACTATTGCTATTGCTGTGAGTAATAAAGTCCTTTGTTTCTGACCCAGGAATCTTGTGTCTTTTGCCAGCACACATGAAACTGTGGTAAGCTAATTTGTCACATAGGTAAGATAAAATCTCAAACCCAAGTTCTTGAAAGATTTAATATTACTAATGTGTACTAATTATGATTTCAGTTACATTACAGATAGTGGAAAAAACCTTTGGTCTGTAGATCTTGCAGCTACCATTTCCAAGTTTTGGTGGACTTTAAAATAATTAAGTGAATAAATGGACATAATTATATAGGAAGTAATTCAGTGCTGTCTTGAAGAGAAATTCTGGTTTCCACTAAGGTGACTTATTTTAATATTTTAGAGAAACTGATGAAAGGTATTAAAAAATGCCTAATGACATAAACTGTACTTTGACATTTGTAGATAGTTTAAATTCTATGGATTATTTAATTACGAACACTTGCTCTTCTCCTTACTTACTCCTTCTTTGTTACTTGGAGCAGAGAGAGAGTATGTTGTTCCAAGACCATCCTTCTAGCACCTCCTAGAAATAACCCAAATAGGTTACAAAATCGTCTTATAGAATACTAGAAAATGCAACATATTGATAATAACAGTAGAAGAAGATCTATTGATATGTGGATTGTATACACTCATATAGTATAGACTTGGAGTCACATAGCTCAGATCAATTCCTAAACTACTTTTGACTTCATATACTGGGATTAGAAAATATAAAGTTTATTTCAAAGTTTAAAATATATATAATATCTGACTAATGTATTTGCTAATAGTTATTCTGTCTATAGACATTAATGCAGTGTTTTATATGTCAATTCCCATGTAGTTCAAAATGTCAGGTAGCCAAGAAATAGGAAATCATTATCTATTAAGAGTGAGTAATACAACCACTTCTGTAGCATGAATTGTTTAATGAAAAATAGCAAAGAATGGCTGGTCAAACCTTAAGGAAACAGATCTTTCTAGAAATGTCTTACTATTATAATCAATGGGGTCAACAGTTGTACTTCTAAAGTTCTCTTCAGGAATACATTAGAGCAATGGGGAAAGAATAATTTATTCAATAAATGATGTTGGAAAAATTGGATATCCACATACAAAAAAATGAAATTGGATCCCTATTTTATATGATACAAAAAATCAACTCAAAATTATTAAATATTTAAACATAAGACTTGAAAGCATAAAACTACTAGAAGAAAAAATTAGGCAAAAGTCTCCATTACATTGGTCTTGGCCATGATTTTTTGGATTTGACCCAGGAGTACAGGTAACAAAAGTGAAGATAAATAAGTGAAACTGCATCAAACTAAAGTTTTGCAAAGCAAACAATCAATGAAATGAAATACCAACCCACAGAATGGGAGAAAATATTTGCAAAGCATAAATCCAATAAAAGGTTAATATCCAAAACATATAAGGAACTCATGCAACTCAACAGCAAAAAGAATAATAATAATAACCCAATTAAAAACTGGGAAAAGGATCTGAACAGATATTTTGTCAAGGAAAACACACAAATGGCCAACAGTTGTATGGAAAGGTGCTTAATATCACTAATAATCAGGAATTTGCAAATTAAAACACCAATCAAATCACACTCTTTAGATGACCGTTATTGAAAAGTCAAAAGGGGAGGATATGGAGAAAAGGGAAACCTTCTACATTGTTTATGGAAATGTAAATTAGTGCAACCATATGGAAAACAGTATGGAGGTTCTTCAAAAAATTAAAAATAGAAATACCATATGGTCCAGCAATTTCACTTCTGGGCATTTATCCAAAAGAAATGAAATCACAATCTTGAATAGATATCTGCACTCCCATGTTCATTGAGGCATTATTCATAATAGCCTAGATATGGAAACAACCTAAGGGTCCATCAATGGATGAATGGATAAAGAAATTGTGGTATATATATATATATATATATATATATATATATATATATATATATACAATGGAATATTATTCAGCATTAAAAAAGAAGGAAATTCTGCCTTTTGTAAGAATATAGATGAACTTGGAGGACATTATGCTAAGTGAAATATGCCAGACACAGAAAAACAAATACTGCATTATCTCACCTTGGGAATCTAAAAAAGGTGAACTTACAGAAACAGAGAATACAAGGGTGGTTACCAGGGATTGGGGGTGAGGAAAATGGGAAGATATTGGTCAAAAAGTACAAAATTGCAATGATAAGTTAAATGAATTCTGGATGTCGAATGTATAACCTGGTGACTATAGTTAATAATGATATGTACTTGAAATTCACTAAGAGTAGATCTTAAGAATATGGATATGTTAATTAACTTGATTGTAGAAATCATTTAATGATTTATGTGTATATGAAAACATCATACTGTTTTATTTATATATATGTATACACACATACATAAAATATTTGTCAATTATACCTCAATAGAATTTAAAAAATGAAATATGTGGGGAAATATGTACTTGGGAAAAATATTCAAAATTTTCTTCTTTACCAGTATTAGAAAAAGGTACTGAGAGTAGTGAAAGGTTTTTAGTTTTCTCAATTCCTGCTGAGCACAGCAGAACATAAAATAGGAATAAAGAAAGGAAGTCAGCTCTCCAATCTCAGCTGCAGGCTGATGAACCAGTCAGTGATTAATTGTTGCTACTAGAAATTGAAATAATCATATTTTAGACAGAGAAAGAAAAAAAACCATATGGTCTCCAAAATGTATTTGTCTAAAACTGTATTACTACAATATTATGTATCTTTTTAAAAAGAGGTATAAAGATATTAATGCAAGCTGAAAGGGATGTGATTACCAAAATGGCCTCAACATCTGGTTATTAGATCTTAAAAACCCTCCTTTGACTATCACAATCAGTAGGCCCCTTTATGCCATCCTTCTTATTTTCTTACAGACTTTCCTTTTAAAATACAGTTTGTTTTATAGGGAACACAGCATTTTATTGAATACAAAACAACAACAAAATGAATTAATATACATTGCCTTGTTTTCAATGAAGCCAGTGAGTTCACATTTACTCCCCCCAAAATGGTGTTTATACTTTTTAATTAATGCCAATTTTGATGAATCAACCGACTTTATCATATTCCAAATTCTAAATGTGTATCACTCTATGCCAAGGATTCTGGAGTCACTACCTTCAAGCAGTTTACTCTTTAGTTGTAGAGACACAGCATACACATAAAATGTTAATAATAATGCGTGGAGCACACAAGTACTAGAGAAAAACTTCATGAATTCAGAAATTTGCATTTAATGAGTGCTTAACATCTTTGGGTCCTCTACAAAGTTAGTTTCTTAACTAATCTCCACAATGACACTGAGATGAAGATATCGTATCAATCTTAAATGAATAATAAATAAGATCAGAAAGGTTGAGTTAATCAATTTTACACTGCCAGTATATAGAAGAGTCAATTTTCAAATGTGGTTCTGGTTCCATCTGATTGCAAAAGGAAGAGAGAAAGTTAACTTCACATTTTAAATCTTTGATGATAATAAAGGGCTGAGATAATACAATTTATAAAATAGAAGAATTAAGAAAAAAATGGAATGGGAGGAAAGATAAGTTTATTGTGATATTTTTTTCTGAAGTGATACTAGAACATATAAAAAGAAATGTCCAATGAGCAGATAGAGATAAAAGAGTCTAGTTAAAAAAAATAAATCAGGATTGGAGATGTGGATATGGTACTCAATCATGTTTCAATGTAGACATGATGAAAAAATATATAAATGAGCAACTACTCTTGATTTCACACAACCAGATGATGCCATTGGAAGTTTGAATTCTAGGGAGTATGATGAATAGTTCTCAAAGATGGCTGTAGCAATCCCTCCCTTGTCGGTATGTACATGCTACTTCTCATGTTAAAAAGTGGAATCCATTTATGTTTTCCTTGAATCTGGATTGGCTTTGAACTTGATTTTACCAAAAGAGTGTGGTAGAAGTGAAGCTGTGCTAGTTCAGGGCCCGTATTTTAAGAGACATGCTAGCTTCTCCTTTCATTCTTTTGCTGTCCTGAGGTTCTTGGAAAAGAAGTCCGGGTTGTCCATTTGGAGAGAGTGGCCATGTGGATAGAGACCCCAGCAGCAGCCCAGCACTAAGGTTTCTGACGAGTGAGTGAGGCCACCTTTGATCTTCTAGACTAGCTACCACATGAATGATCCCAGCCAACACTACACAGAGCAGAGACGAGCAATCCCTGATGAGACTTGCTCAAATTCCAGAACCACAGAATTATCACTAATAAACTGGTTGTATTTTAAGCCATTAAGCATTACGATAGTGTGTTGCACAGTATGGCTTAAAAAAAAAGAAGGGTTTAACAATACTTAATTAAAAAATATTTGTTTTCCTTCCTGACAGGCAATGAAACATTCTAATAAGAAACATAAATCATTTCTTAAAGAAGGAGAGTTACCAAGGAGGTGGTAGAGAAGTATTTACATTGGGTGGTCAAATAAGGCTTCCTGAGGAGGTAGCATTTGAGCAGACAAGAAACTCAAGAACTGAACGTATAACAATCATGGGTCACAAACATTAGCAAAAAAAGTAATATCCAAGTATTCACAGGATATGTCATAAGCAACATATCCAAAATCAAATTCACCATCCGTCCTATACTGACATTCATATAGAAGGCCTTTCCCATCATCTCTTTTTTTATCTACATTACTATTTATATTTTAAAATCAATTTGGATATCGTCTTCTCCCGAAAGATCTACCCGACTTCTCTAATCTGAGTTAGTGCTGCATTCCATGACATCACAGCACCCTATATTTTCTTCTGTGAGAGTTTAGAACGCATTACGTGGCTTTCTTTTTCCCCTAACCCTCACACAATTAAACTTAGAGTTCTTTTAGAGCAAAGACTGCAATTCTAACTTGGGTATCCCTTCCAAAATGCATAGTGTAGGTGAAATGGCAGTGTTATCTCACCTCTACTTACATTGCATTCACCGTCCTTTCTTTTGTTCTTATATTAATATTAACATTTTAGTTCCCATTGGTTCCAGCTTAAGCACTTTACCAACATCTAGATTAAATCAAGAAAAAAGGTTTTTGACCAATGGCTGCTTAATGTGTCACTGAAAAGTAGCAACAAAACGAAGCTTTTATCAACCAGAAAACATATTGTGTTTCCTCTGGGAAAGCGAACGAGACAGAGGATACAGAAGCCTCACACAAAGGTGAGAAAGAAACTGAAGGATTTTAAGAGTAACACCTGTCAAATGGAGCAGTAATGTGTACTGTTTGACAAAATAGGCTGGTGACTGTCAAAATAAATAATAAACCTTCCAGCTCTGACTAATGACTGAACTACACTGGAAGACTTAGGGGAAGCGTCCAACAAAATACAAAATTGAAAGGAGAATTGGAACAGTCGGCACAGCTTCCTAGCAGCTAAATTTCAAGTAATTTTGGAAAAACATAAACCATTCACCAGGTTCCATGGCAGAGGGAAAAATTCCAAAAACTCTTCTGATTGAGCATTCCGCTTTAGTTAGGAAATCACATCTTTTCTGATGGAGTGCCAAGAACTTGGTTTTTGCTTTTTCAATACAGAAAAAATCCTGCTGTGGCTGTGACATTCTCTGTGCAGACTTTCAGGTGACTGCCAATAATATCATCAGGGAAGAGCAGCTAGAGCTGGACCCCTTTGTACATAGAGTGGAGCAAACTGCAGAAAAGGCATAGTTCCGGGAAAGTCCTTTCCTGAGACTTTTCTATTTCCATTTCTCCCTAATTCAGGTACCTGATTTTCTTTTCCCATAACTCCTTAGAAAACTCTCCTCCTTTTTTTTTTTTTAAACAGCAAGCAAGATTTTTTTAACAGTATTACAAAGAAGACTGCCCAGTATCTGCTGATAATGTTATGACCCTTTCAGGGGGCGCTTGCATTTAAATAAATCATGTTTTGACCCAGAAGTCCTTGATAAATTCCTGCTCTGAAATTCAATAATACATCACAAGTGGAAGAATACATTATTAGTGGAAGAATTTTAAGCATCTCAAAAACATAGTTCTATGAAAGTCATTTTACTTCAGATACTGTACACTTATCTCTCAAGTTCTCTCAAAGTAGCAGAGGTGAGCACTGGTTTCTCCCTTTTCCAGATTCCTTTAACTGTGTCTTTGTTCCCAGGCTAAACTATCTCTGGACTCCCTAAGTCACAGTGAAAAAGAGAGGAGGAACAACACTAAACAAAATGTCTGTTTCTAAGGAGGGACCGTTTCAGGATATTATTTAGCATTCAGCTACATGATTTGTTTTCATATTTAATTTTATTAATTTATGTTATTCTGTTATTTATTCCTTCTTCATCTGTCTTATGCATTTTATTTTATTGACTCTAGTTCCAAATATGTTTTTCATAAAGATTTGATTATTGTTATAGGTAAATTATTTTAAGATGTGAAGTAAGCAAAATAGCAAATCTAAAAGCATACATTTAATATTTGTTTCTTTCTAACTAAAAAATATTTGCTAAATTTTTGATTTTTATAAAAAGCCTAACCATTTCATTTATTTATTTTAAGCACTATCTTAGAGAGTTATACTGGTGTAAAAATTGCATTCTATGTTAATAGTCATACTTATTGAAGCAAAAAATCAAGATTGATGTTTATATAATGATTACAGAATAAATATCTGAACTCAGAACTGTCCCAAACATAAGGGTAGCAAGTTACCATCTATACATATCATAAGTGAAATGATAGGTTGGTTCCTTCAAACCATGACTCAGAAATGGGTAGGAACCAGGATGCCTTTGTCTCTTACCCAGTGTGATTTCAACATTCTGGGATGAGTTGACTCAATAACCCACTTGGTTGATCCATTCCACTCTGATAGAGGGTTATCCAACACAGTCACCATCATGTCCAAGGTACCTTGCACTTCTACAGCAATTATTCTGCTTGGCAGAACTCTTTTCTGAAGCCTTCTCTGCTTATTATTCTTGCTGCCTCTGCAGGGTCAGTAATGTGTCTGCCAGTAAAGTGTTGTCTCCTTCCATTTCCTATTCCCATAACCACAAGGAGTAGAAGCAGTTCCCTTGTTGAGGAAAGGGCATGAGTCCATTAATAACCACACGAGTCTAGCAGCCAAATCCCTCATTGAAGCTCTGGTGATTTTTAACTTGGACTACTATAACCACAAACTGTGCTGTCTCCAAGGCTTTATTCCTGTCTCCAGTTTAAAATGACATGCACTCTGCAGTTCAAATCATTTTCTAGATGCATTTAAGTTATGCCCATGGGAAGGAAGAGCCTGGGCTTGGCAACATTGCATATAAGGAGAATGGTGTGGAATGTGGAGACGTGTCTAAAGGAAGCACTTAAATACACTATATGATGGCAGAGACCAGCTTAGCAGGTTTTTGCACTCCAAGAATCAAGAAGTCTCAGGATATTATTACAATTTTAATGCCTACTTTTGACAAATTGTAAGGATTTGTTCTGCCTGTGTCCCACCTTATTACAAAGTGCTTGAAAATATCTTGTGTAATTTGCAAGCTAAAAGTCACTGAAGAGTGCTGTCATGTTGTTGTTTACTAACTTCTACTTTGATGGAGCCAAATCAGCAAAGAGAATTTTTAAGAAGCTCCTTGAGCAATAGGTAGGTACACTGTCCACCAAAATCTGCAGATAGAAAGAAAATAGTAAAAGAAAGAGGAACGTGAGATCGTGATAGAAAAAGAGCAATTGTCTGCTACCTGTGGAAATTCTGTTAAATTTCCTGGCATTGAGACATTTTGTGACTTATATTTTGGAATTACTATAGTCCGGTATGAAAGAGTTAATTCATTACCAAAAGGTGAGCCATTTCCTGTCTACTCAATTGTAAAATCAGACTGAGTACGATTTTATCAAGGAACACTGGCTATTACCCAGCGTTAATCATTTTCAGAACAATTATGATTTACTTTAGACATAAGGCTGATGGATCTTTATTTCCAGATTTCATTTTGGCAACTTTGAGCCTTACCTCATATGTAAGATTGTTACTGAAAACAGCACTTCTCTAAATTGTCTTCCTTCATTCTTTTGGTTTCTACCTAAAAAAAAAAAAAAAAAAAAAAAAACATACAATTAATTACATTCAAGTTAGTTAGCCTATGTGACTGCCAATACTAGCTCAACTATTGTTTGCATATAATCTTACACAGATGTGGAACCATTAGGGATCTGAATGACTGTGTGCTTTTACACATCTTTTAGCTAAATTAAAAATCCAAAAGCTAAATCTTGTGTTCTGGGACAGCATGTGAATTTGACATTTCCTGGCTGCTATTAGAACCATAAACCAATGAATAGACTATATTCATTCACTTAAGTGGTTTGTGACTGTGAAAGACTAAATATTTACAATGTCTTTTATCCTTGGATACAATATAATGATTTCGTCATTTTAATAGCCCTTTACTCAAATGTGGTTGCATCCCAGTTAGATTTTAGAGACATGCATTTCAAATAGTTTGGGTCTCTTTAATCATTTCAATAACTCCCAAGAATGAAAGAAAATATATAGCAAGAGTTCAAGGCATTGAATTATGATTTCAGTTTCGATTTATGTTTTCTTTCCTGAATCTTGCACTATTTACCAAATTTTGCTCTAAATGTTCTGATAAGAAGAGATATTTGTACAGAGTCGGTCAGTGGAAGGTCCCTAGCAGATTCCAAGCATCTACTTATAAATGCGAGGTTATATGTAAGTAAGGACTGGGCAACTTAACATGAATGAACCAAGACATAACCACAGCAGCCACTATAGAAGCAATTGAAGCAATATGCCACCCTGAAAGCTGTGGGAATACCATTGTTGTATATATGAAAACACAGCATTATCCTATAAAAACAAATACCTAGTTATTTTCTTTGCCTTTTAGAGAGTCCTAAAAATGCCTAAATGTTCTTCCTCTCATTCTGGAATAAAAAATAGGTTTGCATGTTTGGTTAATATCATTCTCCCACCCCCACCTTCATGTAGGATGACAACTACATCTGGTTTGTCTTTGACATAGCATTTTTAATAGAAGAAAAATAAAAATACTGACATAGACATTATCAAAATAAATTTATACTTAGCCCCCTGAAGGTGCACAAAGGGTATGATCTATTAGAACTTTTGTACCAAGACTTTTGGAATGCTTGATTCATGGAAGTTGACTCCAATGATTATTTCATAAATATCATTATCCTAAATCACTTATCTAAAATGTAGTATAATAACTTGGTTGTATCATCTGTCAAGCCATAGTTTATAGTATGATAAGGTTAGATGCAAAATGAAAGAAATAAAGGCTAGGAAATTGTTTGTCTTGTAATATACTGATCCTTATGAATGTTCAAAGAAAGTCATATGCAAAGGGATAATGTTTCTTTCTACATCACAGGCAAGAAATATATTTATATACACATATATGCATACACACGACTTAATGTACTGTTTATAAATAACAAAGAGTATGATATACTGTTAATAGAAAGACATTAAGGTATAAGTAAAACAGAGTGAATATTTAAAACAAAACTAAAACTCAGATATTTATTGGCTTCAAGACTTAATTTTCTTGTCTGTTATAGAGGAACAAAATCTCTTCTGCAATACTTTACAAACTTATTGAAAGTTAAAATGAAACAATGTGCTTGAAAGAACTATGAAAATCAGAATCAACAGGTAATGAGAAGATAATATTAACTGAGTTGGTGTCAGCAAATTAGAAAATATGAACAAGACCCTATATCTGCCTTTTAAGAGCTCCCAGAATATCGAAAGTATCAGATATGTAAAACCTCATGAAACAATGTTTTGCTGCCTTAGAACACCCTGGGAAACTACACAAAGGGGTAACATTTAGACTGGATATTGGAGGTAAAGTCTCCTGAAGTGGAAGAAAAAAACAGTTTTGCAAATAGAGGGAACAATATATACATATACAAATAAGCATGAAAAATCACAAAACATTCATCAAGCAGCAAGAACCTCAGCTGGTCATGGTTCTCTAGCTGATGGACTGACCCAAACCTTCATTCCCAAAAGGTCTGGGCCATTCTTAGTCCTGAGTGAATTAGGTTGTTGTGGTTTTCCATTGACTTTGATCACAGGGCATGATAATAGTAAGAGATGTCCTACGGAATCTCCTATATTCCAGATATACTCTTTTTTACATCCATTGTGGAGCAGTAGTCCAATTTCCCCTTGGTAGTCAGGATCAATAACCCCAGCCAACAACGTAACTTATTTCTTGCCTGTTGAATCAAGGGCATTAGGAGCATAAAGTTGCCAGGTGGCAGACTTAACTTCTGGTTCAAAGGATTTATTGTTGTGTCCCCTGGTAAAAGCATTCCTTTCTCTGAAACTAACACCTCTAAACCATCAGAGCATAAAATTGAAGAAATGGGAAGCAAAATTTTGCTACTGGGTCACTAAGGATGATGGCGAGTGATGTCACTCCATTTCCACCTCTTGATTCCTGGATCCATTAATCCTGGCTATCAGAGAAAGAGCACCATATACCAGATGCTGATTCAGAGCATATAGAGCCATCTGGAGAATCTTGTTCCAGCCCTGCAAGGTATTGTCATTTAGCTGACCCTGTAATTGAGTCTTCCAAAGGCCATTCCACCATTCTATCAAGCCAGCTGATCCAGGATGGTGGGAAACATGGTGAGATCAATGAATTCCATGGGCATGGGCCCACTGATGTACTTCTTTAGCTGTGAAGTGAGTTAGTTAGTCAGATGCAATGCTATGTGGAATACAGTAATAAGAGATCAAGAAAAATTGTTAGGAGGTTATTACAACTATCCAGAATGAAAAGATTAACAACTTTTTTTAATTTGGTTGCCCCGGAAAAGGTGAAGAAGTAGTAATGAGTTTGAAAGAACGAGATGTGGTAGAACTAATAAGATAATCCCATTTAAAGATTGGGGAGTAAAGGTAAGGTAATGATATGTTGGTGTATTAAGGATGTTTAGTATATGAAATGGGTATAATTCTCTAAGCCCGTGCTTAAATCTCTACCAGTATGAAAAATATCCACTGCTCTAGTGTTGTTTTCAGGGATGTTTACCAATAACTAGTTTATTCCCTATTTAATCCTCTTCCCCACAGTATATAAAGGATTTTTAAAAGGCATACGGAAGATGCAAGCTGACAGTCCATTTTGTTCAGTAATTTATGAGATGGGATACGGAAGATTTAGGAAAAATTCCACTGTGCCTATCCCTTATTATCATGCTCTTATTTGGAAGGGATTTTGACAAGGATCTTTTTTACATGATTGGTGGAGAGGCCATTAATCTCCATGGCATGTATCTCCCTTTTCACCCAGTTCACTGATACACTTTGCTCAAGGGTGCAAATGTTCATGGTAAAAACTTACTTAACACATCTCTTCGCATCTCCATGTTGAATGCATGACCTTAAAATTCCTGTATCATTACTCTCTGAGCGTCTCACACTGTAACCTCCAAAGAAGCAGGAATCAAGCCTAATTAATTTCCATTTATAACACTCAGCACTGCCTCCTAAAAATGTGGACATATAATAAATGTTTTGGTGATAATGGAATAATTTATCTTTCCTAGGGTGCATCCTTTTCAACTGAACCAAGAAAAGCATACATTGTACTGGTTTAGGGAGGATAAATGTAATTCCATGACAATTAAAAATGATAGAAGGAGTAAAAACCCATTCATCTGTCTAATGACTATCTTTCAGTGGTGAAGATTTGATAATTCTAGGAGATGTGTTAGTGAAAGAGATTTTTATTTTAATGTATTTTAAAAATTCAGGGGAGTCTTATTACTTCAGTTAACTCAGTAGTGTCAAGACATTTGAGGAAACCTTAGTCAACTGAAGAAAAGGACATTGTCTGTATTTTCACTTTGGAACAAAAGAAAACATGATATTTATCCTATTTAAATGAGTTCAAATTTTGTTCATATTGTTTCCAGTATGATGCACAAATCATAAAATTTAAGTTATATATATTAATACATACACACACACATGCACATACACCCCACCATGACATAATGTATATGCACATAGCTTCACTTTGAAAAATAATTATTATTCTGTTATTTGTTACTTGAACATATTATTATTGTATTTAACTTTCTGAATATAAAAGCTGCTTACCAACTGGAATGGGTACATGGATTAATTAAACTAAAGTTTATTGATGTAACCTTAAGAATTAGGTTGTTTTTGTTGATGCAGTAGTTCGTGTATGGGTTTGTGTTTTATTTTATTTTATTTTAACTTTTAAACCACTTTATCGAAAGATATTATGGACATACAAAAAGCTATGTATATTTAATGTATACAACTTGGTGAGTTTGAAAATAAGTGTACATCTGTGAAACTATCACCACAATCTATGCCATAAACATATCCATCACCTCAAAATTTTCTTCTCATCCTCTTTGCTTATTGTTGTTATTATTGCTATTATCATTAATATTTTGTGATAACAACACTTAGTATGAGATCTATTTTCCTGGCAAAATTTTAAGTATACAAAAAAATATTATTAGCTATAGGAACTATGTAGTACAATAGCTCTCTCAGACTTATTCTTCTTGCATAAGTGAAACCTCGTACCCTTTCACTAATACCTCTGAGTTTCCCCAGGAGAGGGGAATGTTGCAACCACTGTGGAAAGCAGTGTGGAGGTGCCTCAGAAAACTAAAAATAGAACTGCCAGATGATCCAGCTATCCCAATTCTGGGTGTATATCCAAAGGAATTGAAATCAGGATCTTGAAATATTTGTAAACACATGTTCATAGCAGCAATATCCACAATAGCTAAGACATGGAAGCAACCTAAATGGCCATTAACAAATGAGTGAATAAAGAAATGTGGTACATACATACAATGCAATATTATTCAACCTTTAAAAATAAGAAAACCCCACCACTTGCAATGAAATGGATGAACCTGGAGGATGTTATGCTAAATGAAATAAGCCAGACATGGACAAATACTGCATGATATCACTTGTATGTGTCATATTTTAGCACCAACACAAACTAAACCATGCAGTGTCTAGATACTACTTGCTGGAAACTTAGCTTCTTGGTTAAGATTTCTAACAGCACATAGTACTATGACCTCTGAATAAAGAAAGAAATCTCAAAGTGAAACAGAAGGTTATTTCTCATTCTTACTAGCACACATTTCACAAATCTATTTAGGTTAATATATCAAACAACAGGAAAATTAAAGGTATAGTAACTCCACAACCTAGCCCATTGGATAATTTCTTCTTCTTCAGTTCCCAGAGCAAAGGAAGTTGCATTGGTTTTTTCAATGACTTAGAAAAAGAAATATTTGCATATTTTCAAATCAAGCCTTTTAAAGTACATTATTTCAAGTCAAGCCTATTAAGGCTACTATTGTTATTGTACTATTAATTTACTTGTTACTAACATGTAATACAAATTCAATTAATTTTTCCTGCAGCTATTGTTGTGGTAGATGGTGAGCTCCAGAAAAGAAACAATATACCTAATTCACTAGTTTTTAGTATGCATCAGAAATAGGATATTTAGAATTTCACTTATAGAATTTTAAATCATGGAGTTGATTTTGTACATACCATTGAAATACTTATTGAAGGGACACGTTCTTATTTTATAAAGTGTAGTTCTCATTTTATCATTTATATTTACGTTCCAGTAAACTTACTTTCTGCTTTGATTTAATGTTACTCACTGAAAAATTGTCTCTGACATGTTTTGCATTTCCCTACCCCTCCAGATCTGTCCTTACATGTTTCAAAACGAGCAGATTTACTCCGGTGCTGTTAGCAATTTCTGCCACCAGAGAAAGTTATATTTTTTTCCTGTGGCTCCCTTGCAAAGGTTTAAGAGAAACTGAGCTACATTCAGTTCAAACTGCCATTTCTGTCCAGTTAAGTTAGTTTTTTCTTTTTTTTTTTTTTTTTTTGTTGCATGTATATATTGCACAGTAATGAAGTCAGGGCTTTTAGTGTATCCGTCACTAGAGTAACATACGTTGTACCCATTAAGTAATTTCCCATTATCTACCCCCTCTCCTACCCTCACCTTTCTGAGTCTCCATTGTCTATCATTCCACATTCTACTTCCAGGTGTACACAGTGTTTAGTTCCCACTTATAAGT